>JAOXNG010000064.1:10438196-10452463 GCA_028566535.1 Scolopax minor
CACAAAACCCTTCTCAATTTCAGCTTTCTCCCACCTTGCAACATGAGCAAAACTGTCTCATATCTTAATATATATGTTCATATATATATATATATAGTCTCTTACTGGTATCTGTGGATGAGATTCCTAGAGGGAATTCTTTAAATTGTTTTTTTAAATAATTGCACTTTGCTATTTGAATAGCTTCTAAATGAGGGCTAGCACCCCTGTTAGGGTGCTTTTTGTACAGTATGAGGCACTTTGTGTGAAAGGTTAACACAATGATGTCTTGAAATTGTACTTTAAATTTAGACTTTGCAAATTTTCTTCATATGGGCAGTTAATCTTTATTTCCTCTCTGGACCTGGTTTAAAAAAAAAGTAAAAAAACCCTACTACTGCTGCAATCATATTTGCTTTCATTTCAGATCCTAATGAAAGTATAAACAGTGAAATGTTTGAATAGTTGAGAGCAAAATAAAATTTTTTTAAATTTTATTTAGATATCTCAAATAGAAATTGTATCTGGAATTAAAATTCTGGAAGAGATACTCCTGCATGAACTATTATGTAAATTTGGACCAGGGAGCTCAGTGCAACCTCAGGCAGCCCAGGAAACAATTTGTAAGGACACATTAGAGAGCTCTTTCTGCAGACCTGGCCCTTGCCCCTGGGGTAGTTTAAGAAATATCCACCAGAAGTTACGATAGTCTGGCCCAGACGTGGCTGCAATGTCGTATTTAGTGTGTGTCTACTTGTGAGGTTTGAAAAAAACATCTGAAACCCCATCCCTTCTGTACAGAGGGGGGAAAAAAAAAAGATTGTCATGTGGTTCTCCTCCAAAATATTTTCTTTATCTAAAAATTTAATTAAATCAGCATGTTCATTATTTAAAACTTGTTCTGTAACTGTTTTTTCAACCTGCTTTTATAACTGTTTAAAATATAAACCATGGTGTGGTTTAAAAAAAAAACTATTGAACAAATGATTCATTGTAACATTAAAATGCAAGACACTCAGGTAAAGCCAATAAAAAACGTATAACTGATTAATTAAGTTAAGAAAAATCAGTAGTAAAAATACAAAGTACCTACATAAAAACCATACCAATGCTGTGCTCCTCCAAAAAGACATTGTCTGGGGAAAGCAGTTTGCGTTATCATTGTTACAGCATATATGAAACTGTCCACTAAGGATAAAGGAATTATTTCGTTGATGTGTCCTAAAAGGCTGTATATGTTAATTTCTCCAAAGCTTGTAAAGATAAGCAACTTATTGAAGCCCTGGTAGCATTTAAAGTAATGGAAAACAGCAAAACTCCTGCTTGCAACCTGCATGCTGAAGAGTGAAATAATTAAACTGAGCAAACTGTGTTACCACAGATTGCAACCAGTTACGACTTGAATGCAGTTTTTGGTGAAGCAGCACACATGGCAAGACTAGTGGTTTTTTAGTCTGAATGTTACTGAGTATTTAACATGTTTTCTCTGAGGCTCCTGAAACAGGCCAGGGGCCGATTGATGGGGTGTGATCAAGTGCTTGAATATGGTGGCACTAAGAAGGGGACTTGAAAGCAGAAAATATATTAACAGAGGCGAGAATGGGAAGTTACAGAGCCCTGCGAGAGAGGAGCGATTGTCTGAAGATCATAAGTATGCTTTTGTTCTGTAATACATCTCTTGAGCAAGTAGGTGCTCTCTCTGGAAATCACTTGCCTCAGCGAAAGATAGGCCTAAAACTTGTCGTCGTTGCCTGATACATAAAGTGAAATATGGATTAAGGTTCTGAACCCACTTTTTGTGCATCGGGATTATATCCAGGGCTGGCAAATGAATGCAATAGCTGACCTTTCTGCTGCTTTTATGAAGATTGTTGCTGGTGGACTCCTGCCACAAGAAAATAGAGCAGTGGGTTGTAAAAGAGCTTGCTTAGACTTGACAAGTTTGCTGAGCGTTTCTTCCCCAAATTAGAATGACAGAAGTTGAAGGTAGACTTCAGCTTTCTCAGCTGACACATCTTTGGCTTCGGAGTTGAAAATGTTTCAACATCTCTGTGAATTTCAGCAGATATTTGGGTTCACTTTTAATGTGCCTGATGTCAGTACGGTGTAGCTGAAAGCCAAAACTTGCTGCCAAGAAAGAAATGTGTCCCATATCAATCATCATGTACTTAGCAGCCTGAGTCCTGTCTGGACCAATGACTTTACTAACTTTATTCACCTATCTGAGTTACTTCTTTTTGATCCCATAAATAGGATGGTTGCAAGACATAGCCTAAAATATCTGAAATGATCAAAAATAGAACTACATGGAAACTATCCTTTTAGATGGGTGTATTTTTCCTTGGCTTTACAAGAATGTGCATATTTCTCCATAGTAAAATTCCAACCTGGAACAAATTATGAAGGGACAACTCTCAATGGGCATAAATCAGCATAGCAATGTCAATTTACAAGGATGTGAGCCCTTGGGGTTAGTTGGTGGGTTTTTTCCTCCACCTGAAAATCTACCACTTTCACTGAAAAATATCCCTCTTACTAGGAACCAGTTTCATACATGCTGTGATCAAGAAGTGGGGTTTGGGTATTTTGTTTGGGTTTTTTTTTTTTTACTCTCTCCTTTAATTGTTACCACAAAAAAAAAAAAAGCTGATCTTGTAACTAGGTTTTCTCAGCTCTAATGAAGAATGACCCGATCTCTGTAAGGATACACGTGAGGCTTTGTTGTTCTATACTTTCCACTGAGCATGACATGTCTGGAATGCTTTATGATGACTGCATCATCAAAGTACTAGGGGCTAAAAAAGATTGGAGAAGTCTCTGAGCCTGCGTATTGACTTGCTTTACTGTTTTATTGGGTTAGTCATCATTATAAATCAAATTCTAACTCTCATAGTTTGATGATGTAGCTAAATTACCTAGGTGCCACCTCTGAGTACTGCCAGTGCTTCATGTCTTGGGTGCTTTGTAATAAACCGAGGGGGATGTTTTACTTCTAAAGCAAAGTTGGCCCTGGAACAAGACAAGGATTTCCTGAGGTTTTGCAGCTATAGCTCGCGATTCAGCTTTGCGCTCACAGACCCATTCCGTGCTGCCTCCACCAAGCCCTGTGCCTCTCCTTCCTCATCTTTGCGTCTTGTGGCATCCTGTCTGGGGAAGCAGGGAAAAGAGCTTATCTGCCAATGATTAGCACAAAACTGCTAGGCTACCTTTACAAAAACAAGATTGTTTTCCTCTGGGTATTTTAAATGAAAAGCTTCTTTATTTTAAGGGAGGTGCAAATGCTGCGAAGGCTCTGGCACTGGTGGTAAAATATTGGCTGCAGCCAGAGCTGTTCATTCATGTATCACAAAGTCTGTGTTGCCTAAAGGAAAGTCTCCTTCAATTTAAATTATAGATAAGCCATACTTTTGGAGCAGGTACTTCTGAATACTTTCCAGATAATCACAAATGCGTTGCAGCGTACAAACAGTGCATTTCTCAGAAAGAGGTGCATTTTTATAAGTACAATATGCTAAATAATGTGTTTATATTAGCATATACTTCTGTAGTTTCTCCAGTTTGCCTGTCTAGACTGAAAAAAACTCACCAGTGTTCCTGAAACCTTTTAACCTGAATCAGATGTGGGGAAATACATGAGCTACCTCTTAATATTGAATCTTTTCTAACTTGATACATAGCACTGAACTTAGTCCTTGGTCATACTTGACTGTATTTGATAGAACAGAAGATGCCAGCCAGGTGAGACTCTGCTAAAGTTCAGAGCAAGTCTGTGTGCAACAACCAAGTATCAGAGAATGTCCCTATAAAGATATTTCAATGGCTGATGAAGGTTTCAACCTAAGTGATAGAGGAAAGGCAATATCTTCCCTACCTGAATTGGGGTTTTAGGGAAGAACCTGCTGGTGCTGGTATAGTGGCTATTACCTGCATGCAGTGAAACAGGGCAACATCTGTAATCTTAAAGATGAAGTTCAGCAAAGGTGTCAAACACTTGATTTAAACCGGAGTAGCCGCTGAAGTTTGGGAGCTCAAAACATCCTTTGCAGATGATACCAAGGCTTGCAGCAGATGCTGAGTTCTGAATTGGGGCAGGATCTTTTTTCATTTAAGACATGATGTCTATGTTGTCTGTGGAAAAAGAAGAAAAGGGCCATGATTACTGTGGATTGCTAATGAGTTTTTGAATTAAAATTTCTACTAGTTGTTATTGTTTTTATAAATATTGCCTATAAGAAACATTGCTCAAAGCCAAATTGTTTCAAGATTTCTCATTCACTTTTGGTCAGGTCCCATGGCAGCGTGGCTCAGGGTAGCTCTATTCAAGTTAAAGGCACTGTATAAATTCATACATACTAAAAAACCAATTTATAGTTTAGAAGTTGTGGAACAACTTCTCTGTTGGCACTTCTAGAAACACTTTGTCTTCCATCAATCCGAGAAAGTATGCAAGTATGTGTGGGGAAAGAGAGGCAAAAATAGAGATTTCTGTTGACTTGAATAGTGCATCTTCTGTATTTAGACCTCCAAAGGTGCATGTTTTGTGATCAGAAATTTTTGTTAGGTGTAATTAATTTAATTTGCAAGGAAGTTACTAATTTCATTGAAAGCTAGAGACCTTCTCAGTGCATGATTCATCATAACTCCACCTCATCCCTGGCCTGCAGGGATAACTAAGTCTTTTGGTGAGAAGATAATTTTATTTTAATTCTCATGGAATGATTAGACAACTTCAAGACAAATACCAGCTATCAATCTTTATGAGTAAATTATTGTTCTCACTATTAGGGTGTGGTGGAATAAAGGATGTCATACTTTAGTACCTATAAAGCTTTTTGGATATAATTTTGTGTGTAAGCCATAATAAACATAAAAATCATATTTTATTACTTACACGAAAAATACATTAAGACAGCCAAAATTAAAGACTTTGAATAGCATGGAAGATTTTTTGGATAAAGGACATAAAGATTTATTTTTCCCAGTAATTCTATCCAAATTAATAACAGGGATTACTTTTTTTCTGTAACTATTTTCCTGTATTAGGAAATTATTATTTTTGGTCCCTCCACTCCTGTATGCCTAGAAGCAACCATGGAAAAAGAGATCGGTTTTCATTGTTTTCATCTAGTGTTGCATCGGAGATATCCAAACTTCAGAGGAGCTGGAGAATTCAGGGGGAGTGTTGGGTGCAAAAGAAATGAAGGATCTTCAGACCAACTACACGGTGCATTGTAAAGTCCTCACATTATTGCCAGCATACTTGGTGGATTTTGCAAGCATATAAAATGTGCTAGACACTCCTAATAATGATAATTATAGTTCTAATCTTGCCAGTGATTTACCTAGGCAGACATGTACACCTTTATGGAGCTCCATAAATTTTACTAGGGCCCTATGTGGGTTTGGAGGAAGAAGGGGGGGAAGTGTGTGTGGCATAAATGTTTCCTGTATGACCCTCACTCTGAGTAGAATTTGGGGACTCAAATACGTGTCACTGAGTGCGCTAGGTGCCTATGTGCATGCATAGTTCCAGGATGCCTTGCTTTGAATGGTGTTACTACATTTGGGAAGAGTATCTGGAGATATTCCATTGTAATACTAGTTGGCTGTGATTTAATTTCTCACTTTGCCTCTTCAAAAACTGAGGATGACAGGCAGCACGTTTTTCTTGGTTAATTATTATAGATATCTGAGACACTGGTATTTGTATTTGGCTTCCAATTATTTTTAATTTTCTTTGGTTTCTTTGAAGTGTAACAAGAACATCTCTTCTAGGGACTGTATTTATGTCTCTTAATAAAGTGTTTGGTATGGGAAGTACATTCTCATCCCTTCAGTTCTGGCTTCCCAGAAACCGCTCTTGCTAATGTAAATGGCAGTGCAGAACTCGGTGCAAAACAATATATTCATATAAGGATTGTTTGCATCTTCTTTAATCTTTCATGGCTTCTTCCTGTCTTTTGGAATCCCAGTGTTCTACTGATTTTGTTTCTGAAAACAAAATTGGTTTTGGACTGGTTTTGGACTATGGCATTTCTGACTTTCAATGTAGAAATGTCTTAAGGTGTGATTTTGGGGGATCTTCTCCATTTTTGATTGTTGTAAAGCAATAACAGTGTATATTGCTTTCTTTATTCATATTGATAGTTCATTTATAAAAAATATTGCTGAGCTATTCTTTGACTTGCATAAAGAGTACAACAAGTCATGTAAAAATAACTGAATAATTTCCAAGTGTGTACTTTGTTTTCTGAACCACTACTTACAAATAGGAGATCTCATTTGTTAGTAGAAAATCTTATAAAAGTAATTTTTATTGAAAATTTAGACTGAACTTCTTTTTGAATCTACAAACCCCTAACAACACTAATCATGAATTGATGCTGAAATTCCTTTGCTATTAATCATATCTGGAAGTCTGCTACCTGGAAAACGCAGTGTTGCCTGCTTCTGCTACCTTACATGCCATGTTCCTCTTGTGGTAGCATTAGGGTAAATTAAAGAGAAATGAGGAAGCCACAGCTGAAACTAAGCTCCTTTGATGAATATGTGTAAAATTATTTTTCTCACAACTTGTTTTTGGATAATTTATAAACATAAGACAAGCAATTTTTCACGTCTGGTTCTAGTGTGGAGGTAGTACTAGGTGTGTTTCTTGGTTCTCAGCTTATTAAAGAATGGGTACTCTGCAGAATTACTAACTTCCTTGTCTGCTGGGCTCTCCTGTGCAGCTGACCAACTTATTTTTTATTTTTTTTAACAAAGAGGAATCAGGTCAAAGGGATTCAAGCTGTTTGCCTCTAATCTTACAGACTACAAACTAAATATTTCTGAAAATAGTGGTCTTATACTCTATTCCCTATTCATATTGTAAGCATGTTGAAGTAGATAGGAACAGGCAAGGGGATGGTTTTGTGATTTAAACTCTGTAATTTGGAGGCATTATTGCTTTGTGGTGTGCGTAAGAATCCAGGCTACGAAAGTTGTGGCTTTAAGCCCCATTTGTTAATTTGTTCTTCCTTTACAATAGTGGTGGTTTGAAGACAAGATTTCAGCACCCAGGAGTACTAGGATTTATTATAAACAATCCCAAAGACTTTTAGGGATTTCAAGTAGCACATATATGCGAAATGCTGGTAATTCTGTTGGGGAAAAAGAAAACTTCCATTAAATTAGTTTAGTTTTTTCCACAACCTGTTTTGTTCAGAAGAATTAATAATAGTCTTTGTTTCTCAAAATTACCTTTTTAATTAAATACTTCATAGTATATAAGTAATTTTCTTTTCATCAAATATGGCTTTGAAACAGAATCTTTGAAACCATCCACTATCCCTCACATAGAAAACTAACAGATCCCTAGAAATAGCTAACATTTCTTGAGGCCTGTAATTAGTGTGGTTCAGCTATCATTTTGTTTCACAGCTCTGTACTACATACTACTGCTACTGAATACATATGTGTGTTGATGCAGCAGGAAGTCATATTATCTTAGTAAACCAAATAGACACTTTTACGACCTTCAGAAGTAATGAATCCTGCTTTCCTATGAATCTATGGCTACCACCTTTGTTTTGAATTTTTCCCCTCAATTTGGGCATTTCTGAGATTTTTTGAGATTCACAGTGAAGAGAACACCTGCTTCATTTTTTCCATGACTTGGGTAACTTAAGCATCTTGGCCCTCTAGGGAGTGATTTATTCTAATGAAATTTGTAGGAACTTGATTAGGAAGTTTGGGATCACTCTGAATTTGCCAAGTGCATTTAGAAGTGGTCATTGGATTCAAAATCACAAGAAGAGGTGATCCCATCACATAAATCTCTATTCTTTAGGAAATCAAGCTAAAAATATCCAGGAATACAGAAGAAATACTATGTGAGCTTTTTAATCCCTTTATTTGCATTAAAGAATATTTTTTCCTACATTTGATCCCTCTGATTACAGAATGGCTGTTTCAGCTCTGTGCTTAGTGCTCTGAGCATGTTTATCTGCTGGAAAGTAGCTCCAAAGAACCCAAACATTCAGTTTAGTTTACAAAATGTAATTTGATTGCTTTTATTTTTTTCCTTAATTAAGAAAATGTTTTGATAAAATGGAAGCATAAAGGTAGGAATGAATCCTGTAAAAAAAATTTGAGGCAGATCATCTGAAATGTGTGCGACTAAGCGCTCTTCATAATTCACGTTAAACACTCTGCAATTTTTTAAAAAAGAAAAGTAATATTTCAGAAGTACTAAGCATTATGCTTAAACCACAGATTCTGTAAAAAATGAACTGCATAAGCTATTAGCAACTGTATGCGTCATAAACACCTTAGGCAAGAAAATCAGATCCTAATGCCAAATGCAGCTCAGCTCCATCAGTCTACATGGAGCTACACTTCTGCAATTTTACAAGATAAATGTCTGTGCAGTTTTATATGATGAAACTACAGCTTGGGTGAATCCTCTTATTTTTCACCAGTGATTTAATAAAGGCAAGTTCAATATAAATATTGAAAGACTGCTGGTATTGAAAATACTCTTTTCCCTAGTAGCTGAAATATGTGAGAGCTTTGTCTTTTCATATTGATTGTGCAAAAAAAAAAAAAAATTAAGATTTGTCTATACAAGAAGTGGATATATTTACTAACTAGTGGGCTCTAAACATTTTCTGTAACATACTATACTCTTTATTGCATTTGCAGAGAAAAGCTTTTTTTGAGCTATGTTTTATCCCAGGTACTGGGAACTTCAAGACCCATTTTAATCTCAGCTGACACAGCTAGTGAATTCTTGTCTTCTACTACTTGGTAGAGATTGCAGAGTAAAAGAGGAGAAATGTTGCAAACTATATTCCCTTACACCTATTTCTTTGACACACATCACTGTGGCAACACAATAAAAGAGCTGCATTTAATTATTTTTCCAGAACTCATAAGTTTAAAAGAGATAGGGTATTTATGAGCCACATTTGTGCTCTCTAATCCACAAGATGCCAAAAGATACAGAACATAAAACAGCGTCTATGGGAAGTGACCCATTTTGCCTCTGAAAATGTTTGTCTTGTTCTGCATCTCTCTCCAAATAAAATACGGAGCATTAATTTAATCATTAAAAGAATAATGAAAATAAGGAGTGATTAAAACATAATCAAGACAGACGATTAATAGTCACAGAAGTGTCATTTTTAAAACAGTTTAAAGTATCTCCTGCGCTGCTCTGCTGTGTTCATGGAATAAACCTACTTTAATTATTTCCTGTTCAGGCTTTCCTCTGTTTCCTTGGTTTTAGGAGGAGTTTACCTAGCAAAAACCAATGCTGCTCATTTCCTCAGTGGATTAACTGGGCGATGATGAAACAGAAGCTTCTGTCTGCTTCATTCTTTACACAACCTGGTGTTAAAGAGTGACCTTTCACCCTCAGAGATTTTAAGGATTAAGGATGCTTTTAAGTCTCGGTCTGGTTACTAATCCACCACTTTCACTTGATGTTAAATAAGCACTTCCTGATTTACCCTTTAAATCCTGTAAACATAATAAAACAGAGTTTAACCTTTACCTTAGGATTTTACCACTATCTTATGCTCTGTCAAATAAACCTTTATAAGAAGCAGGGAAGAGAAAACTAATAAGCTATAGCCTGATATTTTTTTATTTTTTTTTTTTACCTTGGGATATGTAACAAAACATTACAATATTTTTAATATATTCAGGTCAAATAGTTGTTAGGGTGCATTGGGGTCCTTACGCTGTGCAAATAATGGAAATTTTTAAAAGCATTTATAAGCTATTTGAGATAATGAAATAGATGTTTCTTTTGCATTCGGACTGCTGTGAGCAAATGATACTGGAAGGAGTTGAAATGGAAATATATTGAGAGAGATTTCATAACCCAGGGCTTTGCAACTTTCAAGATTATCATTTAGCCTCCAGCCCTTGCTTTGTAAAGTCAAACTCCTATCTGGTGTAAATTGCATGTAAACTCCATTTGCAGTCCAGGGACTATCTTGACTTAGACCAGCCATGGATTTTACCCCACAGAATTGGTTTTTTGCCATATTTTTCTCTTTAGGAAAGTGGCATCTCTGCTGAGGAGTTATTCGTTCATAACTATTTCCAGTATTTAATTGTAGAAAGTTATCTCTGCTCTCCACCAAAATGTTTCTCTCTGTGTCACAGCTGCAAAGGGTGTCTCCTTATCATGTATTTAGATAAATAACTTCTTACCTTTAAAGTACCTTCAACGCAATACTCCCAGCCTGGCTCTTGGTCTGGGGACCAAGGAGATGGTAGAACCAGCTGGGACCCTGCCTACACAGCAGCTTCAAGGGCTGAAAATGGGACAACATTGGAAATGTCTTCTTTAAATCATTACAGCCACTGCACACTGAGTATTTTTAATAAGTCTTGCTTTCAGTAGACATCCAAAATAGCTCATTTCAAGAATTCTATCACCTTAGAGTTTCTGTTTTTATACCTCATAGTTGATGGCAGGAAGTAGAGAAAAATTATCCTGCGATAAGAAGTTAATTCCCTCTTCTGAGGCCCTAAGTCATGAACCCTATTAACAAAGGAATACAGTTATCTGTCTGAATGGGGACCTTGCTTGGCTTTTGGTATCTTTTTGGGAATATTTATTTTAATTAAAATGAATATCTGCCTTGTATCTTGCAAATATCTGATTGTCCCTGACTCAGCTATTGCCTAAAAGGAAATACAGACGAAGTAATCATTTATACATGCATGATTTTCTTACTATGAACAACACTCCCTTTGTCTTTTGCCTTAATAATGCAAAATACCCCCTTTCTTCCATGTTTGCTGATGCTGCTCACAGTGGCGTGAATGATTCAAGTGCAACTGTTCCTCAACTCATTTGAGGGACCTGTTACCTGAACTGGAGAGGAGCTCTTGTCAAAACAAATTCTGGTGTTTTAAGGGCTCTGAATAACATTAGGGTATCATGTTGGGGCAGCTAGCTTTCCTGGTGTCTGCTGGGGATAGGTAGATGATAACTGGATTACAAATGTTTTGATTTCATAGAACAAAGATTACTTGTAACCTCCTTGGAAAATTATTGAGTTTACTGAGTAGGGATGCTTGTGTGAGTTTTATGGTTCCCAGAATGGCCTGTCTCTTAAGACACATTTATAATATTGGGCCTTTTTCTAAAGTTTGTTTGGAGGTAAAATCCCTGCTGAAGGCAATAGGAATTGTAGCAGCATATGCAAACAACAAATAGGACATAGGAGAAAATTTTAAACAAAGGAAATTTGATTTCTGCTTTTCCCTGAAATTTGGGAAGAAGGCAGACAAGAGAAAATGCTTTGTTTTACAAGTTTTCCATCCACCACAGACACTGGCAATGCCTTGTTCAGGTGTCTTGTGCCAAAGTGCCCCTGTGAGGCACTGCCATTGGGAGTAAAACCATCATGAGAATAAGACTGAGAACATCTCAAGAACAGAACAGCCTTCCCTATGAAGTAGCCCCCCACAGGTGCTGCAGACTTGAGTAGTTCCCAGCAATGTGAATAGCATTCCTTCTCATGAAGCAAAATTTGACCAAATTTAGCAAGAGCTAACCAGCCCTAGGTACAACTCCGTGAGATTCTTGGGTGATGAACCAGTGAATTGTTTGTCTATTTGGTAAATACAGGTTGTTGTCTTTATATATGACAGAGGGAAGTGCAAGAGGTCATCCACCTTTATTTATCTATAGGACATCCAGCCTTTAATGAAGGGTCCTACGTGCAGAGATCAAATGGAAATGAATGAAAAGGACTGAAATATGCTCTCTCAGAGTCAGTGACAATAAACTTCAGCTAAACTGAGCACTAAACTCTTCTAGAAAAGCAGTGCAGACATATTTCATTTAAATCAAAGCTCCTTCCTAGGAGAAGAGCCTTGGAAATCCTGACAATATAGTACTGCTCCACCTAGCATGAACGGAAGAAATTACCTCTTTGTTGAAAATCTGAACTTTCCTCATTCCCATAAAATCACCTAAAGCTTTTTCTTCACATAGAAATATCTGACAAAATATAACTTTGCTGTGCTCTGCATTCTACCAGGAAAAGTAACCCCTTCACATCAAACTGTAATTATTGCAGGTAGTTTTCAGCATGAATAATAATTTGGGCTTCTGGCCCTATATGAAAAGAAATTTTAATTATTACTGCTCTTCTACAAAGAGCTGGGACTTCCTTTCCAGGTCCTTCAGCTGATTTCCAAAGGGCTTCATTCAGGACAAAATCTTCTCATAAGCTTGGTGTGACACAGGCTATTGCCATATACTCTGAAGTGCCTTCAAGTGAAGGAAAACCATAACAGTAAAATCAGGGGAATGGATTTAGGGTGTTGAACTGAAGAGGTAGTTTGGTGGGTTTTTTTTTTCTTCTCTGTTCTGTTACTACAATTTTTTTTTCTTTTGCTATTGCTTTTGTATTTAGTGTCTCGAAAACATTATATGACTCAGTAATTTATGAGTCTGGTATGTTTCGTCATTGTCATTGCTTGCTCAACTCTTCTGAGTGATAATGATTTTAAAATAGGGGTTATTTTCTAGATTCTGGAATAATATAGGAGAGTTTTAGTATTATTTGCTAAATCTTTTTACATAAATTAAAGTTCCCTACCTCTTGGGTTCCTGCTATATAATATCTAGAGATTTTCATTATCTTTTAGTGAATTATACAAGAATTATACAAGTGAATTATTCCTGTTGGAAAGCTGGGCTACTGGAGGGTGAGGTGATTTGGCTGAAGCCAGCCAGTAAATCAGTAGTGGACAAGGGTGAAACACTGACCTCTTTGTCCAGTCCTTTGTACATGAAGACACATTGCCTCAATTAACTGCTCAGATGGTGAACTGCTCATATAGCATATACAATTCCTGTTTTCTTGCTGAGGTTTCCTGCAGGAGAGGGCAACCAAAAAAGGGTCTGGGGAACAAGATCTGAAGGATTCTCCAAAGGGAATACCAAAGGCAAGACTAAAGAACCTAGAGGATAACGGAGAAGAATAGTCACATTGGCTGATTCTGCCATGTGGCTGTGGTCATCTCCTTAACTTGGCCTGGGCTACCAATGTGGAAGGGACTGAGGATGGAGAATAGTTCCTGCTTGGGGCTCAGCAGGATACCACAAAGCTAACTCAGGGATGGGTAATTTGGGTTCATCTAGGAGAGAGCAGCTTCTACAGAATTGTAAAGCTATGATCTTCTCTGTGCTACCAACATCAACCATGTTCAGCATATTTAGGGAGTTTATAAATTAAAGGAAGATGAAGTGATGGCTTAAAAAGCACATTCTGCATTTCTCCACAACCCTGCAGTAGAGTAATGTGGAGCCAAACCCATTTGCAGTGTATGTATGCAAAGTATGTGACTGTGCCAGATGTATGCCAGAAGAGATCTTCATCAAAGCAGTTGCACAGATTTCATTTAGTTCCCATTTGTTTGGTATTCCAACAGGTCACTATTGTCATTGAAATCAGCAATAGGCCCAATGGTCGCCTCACACCACAATTTCTACAGTTATGCTCAATTTACAGCCAAATAAATAGTAGAGAAATCTCAGAGTTTGGAGAAAATCAAGGAAAGCTTTTACTTTCAACTGGAACTGATCTCCTCAGCCAACAACAACAGAAAGAAATAAAGAAGTGAATATGATACATTTAAATTTTGTAATATATTGGCCTGACACATGCGCTATTACACTGCTTTACTTAGCATCTCTTAAACAAAACAAAATTTTTTATTGAGCAGTTACCATCCAGACAGGTTATGGCATTTGTAGAGTAATTAGCAACTGTAAAATATGACTAACCAAATCATTATTTTTAACTAAAAAAAATAGGCGCCTGCATTCTTATGTATAAAACATTTTTTATAAGCTGTACATGAGCAGGGAATATTTTACAACAGAGCTTAAGACAGAAAATACTAATCAGGATTTTAAATGTCTGTAGTTATAGTCCTGTAAATGTTCTTGAAAATGAAATGAATAGCTTCCAGAGAGGTGCATAACCAGCGAGGTGAGGCAATGCTGCCAGTGGGAAGGAATGGGCTAATGGAAGAGCTACTGGGAGGCCTCAGGTGCTGTCCAAGTCATTCAAGATGCAGGAGACAGACTGGCCCATAACTAAGGCCCCCTTTGGTTTGCTCTTGCTTTGGATCAAGGACAATGGCTACAAGTGCCCCCAAAAGGAGGAGAAGAGACATTCATAGAATCATAGAATGGTTTGGGCTGGAAGGGACCTTAGAGATCATTGTGTTCCAACCCCCTACCATGGGCAGGGACACCTCCCTCT
>JAOXNG010000064.1:10470159-10481321 GCA_028566535.1 Scolopax minor
CAGGAACAATCCTGGGCTGCTCCTCCAGTGACTTTATTTCTCACACAGGTCGGGGTGGGTGAAACTCAGCCTCTCTGTGCTCAATCCCTGTAAAAGCATCTCTTCTCTCATGTGTCGGTGCTTTTTAGAGGAAGCAACACCTCTTTTGTATATTGTCTGTTGTAGCCCCTTATAGAAATGCTGAACCAAAGGATGTTGACCCAGAAGAGGTATTTTGCTGTCTTTTTCAGGAAAGGGTAGAAGGAACTCCAGATTCCCTTGTTGCTTCAGCCCTTAGGTAAGGTGGTGGCTGAGATTCCTTCTGTCTGAGGAAACTGTCTGTGATTCCTCCTGCAGTGATTAGTTACCCTGGTGTTTATGGCTTGTTGGTTTCTTGCATTGCTCTTGTGCCGTTGTTGTTTTGCAGTACAGACATCTCTCTCCCACATCATTTTATAGAGGCCACTGGAAGAATCAATGGCTGAACCAAATAAATTCACTGAACACCTGTCTGTATCTGCACTCGTGGCAAGAGGCATTGGGAGATTGCATTAAATTAGACATTCACTTCCAGCTGCTGTTGGCACAGTTGCAGGGGAACTGTTCCAGTGCAACACCTACCTGAAGCTCTGATTTTCATATTGCAAACTTGGATCTGACCTTTGGATGGGTTCTTGTGATTGAGCCTGGAACACCATAAGGTTGCAAAGATTACAGTAGAATTCAGGCTCACTCCTGAAGCTTCAAACACTGATAACACATCTTGCTTCTTTTATTTTATCTGTATACTGAGAGTAAAAAAATGAAAGTATTCTTTACTGTCAGAAGATCTAAAATAACCACTGTGCGGGCATTTGTGGGAATGGTTTTGAGACCACCTTCCAGTGCCATTTCTTTCAAGAAGGGAACTTTTATCGTGGGATGTCATTCTGCCCCCTCCAAGACATTGAAATATCAATGTCTCATCTTGGTTTAAATAAGGTCAAACTGGTGTTTTGACCAGAGGGAGGCTCATTTCTGCCAGGTGTGGATCCTGTCTCTCTTCTGGCCGTTGTGAGGCTGGAGGCTGTGAGGGGGGATCGGGCGCTGCCGGCCGGGATGCAGGGCCCGCTCGGCTGGGTGCGGCGGGGAAGGGCGGCCAGGGTTAATGACAGGGTCCACGTTATTCGCTCTATTAGGCCAGTCTTGGCTTCCAAACCCATTCAGCTCTGTAATCCCAACCATTATGCAGTATGACTCTTTATAATGATTAAAACGTTGCCAAGTATGGTGTTATGGCCGAGACGGAACGAACACTGTTATTAACATACACGAATTTAAACAAAGCTTACTCATATGGCTCCTATTACTGTAGTATCCGAGCACCTCATTACTTTTAATGTATTTATCCTCACGACATCCCTCTGAGCTAGTCTACTGCTATTATCTCCATTTTACAGATGGGCAGAGCAATAATAAAGGTATGTCTGGGAGCGCAGTCAGGGATTTCAGCAGGGCAAGATCCTGTATGAAAAAAAGCGCCTTGGGTGCAACATTACGGCCGGAGCTGGTGGAAGATCCATGCTGCAGCGGCCTGCAGACCTCCCCTAAATTACCTTCAGCTATGCTGTAAGCCTGCAGCAGAAGACTGGGCTTCAGAGGGTGGGTCTAAGTAATTCTGAACTTTGTTGATCCACTGTTTCTGGTCTGGTTTGGTTTTTCTACTTTAAAAGTGCCTGTTCTATCTACGTAGCCTGTAAGCCTGCACGATGACTGGCTGCTTTTTGAAGTGATAACAAAGCAGTTACACAAAAAAGACTGGACTTTCACAGCAGCTGATACTTCTTTTTGACAGATGTCAAAATGCTAAATGTCTGCAAAGTTTGTTAGGGGTGTTTATCCATCATTAGAGAAGACACACAGGTTATATTTTACTCATAAAGGACTAAACACATCCTGAGTGTATCAAAAGATCTCTCTTCTGTTACTTGGTGCTAAAGAAGCACTAACATAAGTTGTACACTCATTTTTGAATCCAAGATCCAAACAGTCTTTTCTTATATCTCATCTTGGAAGACCAGCTTATTTCTGGAGACTCCCTTCATTATGGGACAAACAGATGGGTTCTCCTTGTGGGACATCTCACTGCATCAGCAAATCAATTACGGATTTTTGGTCCAGAGTTCAACCCTGAACATGAGCAACATTAAGACCTGGGAATCTTGCCTCTAGATCCTTACAGAAAGTTTCAATTTTATCTCATTTCACAATACTTGTCAGGCTTTGGTGTTCTGAACTGGAATTCTTTACCTTGAAGATCTCTGTGGATGTTCAGCACAAATTCCCTTCTACAATGCAATGATTAGCCTTGGATGACTCCAGATTCTGTTTTTTCTTTAAGAATTGGACATTCCTAATATCGAAATATTTTAGGTAAAAAATTTCTGATTTAAAGTGAATCTTTAAAAGTATAAATTCATATTCCAGGCAATTTTTTTTTTTACTACAGATTTTATAGAATTTGGCCAAAACCCAACATTTTATTGTAATTACAACTTACATGGGGTTGTAGCAGTTTAAATAACATTTTCATAAGGTGCATCACATCCAAGAAAGCATCTCAGGTCAAAAATAATAACACATAAGATATTACCCATGAGCAGCTCATGACTTAGGACATTTACAAGAACTGTTTAAACCCAGGTTCAAGCACCTGAGCTGTCTGTTTTATGTCCTTGGTAAGTTTCTTAACTATAAAAATGTTGAATTTCCAGTTCCAACTATGTCTTCAAAGAGAGACTAATGAGAAAGTCCAATAGATAAATCTCATAATTGGCTTGTGGAAATCTTGGGCTGATGGTAGAATTTTGCCCTGACATGAAACAGAGACCTTTCCTAAAATAGTGATCATTTTCACAGGTTGGAGAAATTGTTCTCTCCTCATTCTAATTATTGTATATTCATACATATTATTTCACATTCCTGTTACACTCTGTTAAAATTTATTCAAATGTGGATTATTTTGAACTTTGAGCAATTTATAAGGCTCTGATGTTGAAGTTTCAGATGTAATATTTTGTATTGAAGTGCTTTAAAAAGAAGTCTTTTGTTTGTTTAATACTTTCTGCAGATCATTTTAAAATTTTTTAAAGGACTACATATTACAGTAATCAAGAGTTCGACACTAAAAGTAATTGGTAGAGAACACAGAAAAAGAAGTATACAGGGTTACTAATATACACCAGGGCTTAAGCTGACATGAATTTTTATCTTAATTACCGGACAAATTTGTACTCCCACTATTTAATTCAATTTGCATGCATCGGTAGACACTTATTAAAGGTAATATTACATCTGTCATTTTAAGACTGGTGAGAATTTTATCATAGGAGCTGCACGAAACAGCCACTCTATTATGTAAAGAACTCTTTTGTACAGCTTAAAATAACCAGTATTGCATCCCAATTAACTATTTGGAGGAAAAAGTCTTCTTTGTGGTACAAATATACATAAAATTATACATAACATGTAATTATATGGAGGCCTTTTCCTATACTAGGCTGTGTATGGGCATAATGAGTTCTTTCAGACACCTCCTGTCCTTAATATCAGACCAAGGGGGAAAAAAAAAAAAAGGCAATTGCAAGCTGATCTCAAATCAAGTTATTGAAGAAAGATGTGTGTGTGATGGCAGGTGTTCCAGACCTTTTCTATATGACTTGCGCTTACTGTATTAACAAAACATTGCTGCTGAGTCAGCACACAACACCAGCTCTTAATTTTTTGTTTTTCTTTGGGACAGAGTGTTGGCATATAGTAGGAAAGAGGGAAGTAGGTGGCTCTTCTCCCTCAGCTGTTCAATTAAAAACCCAACACGGTAGTTACCACAGCACCAGCCCTATTATGCCCTGTACTGGTACAGGGGCTGAAATACTTAATACAAACAAACACATTTTTTTAAAATATAAAATTATTTTAAGGAAGTCTCTTTATAGTTCTAATAAATACATTGTCATCTAATTTTATTTGATAGACAGTTTGTTACGAATATGATGTGTGGAATTTCCCTGGGAAAAAATTCACTTAAAAATGAGATGTTGAAAAAGAACTGTAAAATTATCCTGGTAAGAAAAGAAATATTAAAAACAGGAACAGCTGAACTGTGTACCTCTCCCCTCCTGCACCTCTGCATTTCATCTGGTTTTAGATAAAAATAATATTGTCTTACTGAAACTTGATTACTTTAGTTGTGACTTGCAGCCATTGACCTTCTGATCAGTTGTCTTTCCCATCCAATGTTTATTATGGGATGCCCTAATGAGATAATATAAGCAAGAGCTTTTAATGGGAAGTGTAATTTTTTAGCTGTGAAGAACAAGGGTTTCCCAAAGTATTCACAGATCAAGACATATTGTCAGATATAAACTAGTATAATTGCCTTGAATTTTTAAAGACTGTAGAATTAGCTTAATGGAAGTTGAGATATTTTTAGTATTAGATTATTTTCTATTGCAGAATTAATCAGAGCATTTCTTATTACTCTGGGAGCAGAATAAAAAGATGATCTCAGCCTCAAAAGTGTAATTCAGAGCTGAGCTGGGCCCCATACTTTCAGAAGTGCAGCGCCACTGTGGGTGATACTGGGAAGATGAAAATTATCAGCTGGTGTGTCTGGGCTCTGCTTTGTATCCTCAACTTTGCTAGGTTTTCACTAACGTGGCTCACAGGACGCAGCCTTGACCAGCTGTGGCTATTGATCCATATCCTAGCGTTGATTATTTTTTAAATCGGATTAAGCAGCTTGATTTGAAGATTTACTTTAACCTTGTTTGCCTTTTTGATGCAAATTTTATGAAATGTTACTTCATATTTTGCACTGATTATTTTCTAAAAGGCAGGCACTTAGTGTCAGGTGTTGTTTTGCAAGTGGTTGGGTACTCACGCTGCTCCAGCCAAAGTTCTGCTTTATTTTGCTGAAGAAGGAGAGGGAAAAAAAACAGTAATTTATCTCCTCTAACACAAAGTTCTCTGCGACTTTCCATTGTTGCCGTTGTCGAACGAGCCCGAACGGCGAGAAATAATCTGGGAATTGAAACTGTCGCTGGATGCTGTGTCAAAGAACAGCCCATCAATCTCGGAAGAAATTTTAAGGGAGCAGGTTTTTCATGCCTGTGCGCTGGTAGGAAGCCAAGTGCGTGTTGCCATTTGATGGTAAAATCAGTGTACACCTGTTCCAACCAGCTGGCGACATAACCCATGTCAGAGGGATATGTCACTGCTGCACCAGCCCAAACTGCTGGCGGTGGCTGCCTGACAGTCAGGGAAGACAGCAAAAGGAACTTGGGGACCAAAAGAGGAGGAGTTTACAGTGCCATTTCAGGGACACAGATGTGTGAAGAGTGTGATAAAAGAAGGAAACATCGGAGGGAATAAGCTCAAACAAAAAAGCAAATGTCATTTGCATGATGTAATTACGGACAACCATTGACTGCTTCGTAATAACACTCAGTAGGGCAATGTTAAACCCACTGTGAGCGCTAAAAAGGCCTCAGCTTGAAAAAAGGTCAGTGTGAATTAGTATATATTTGCAGATTAATTCTGAATGTTATATCATAAATTTTATAGCCTAGCGGTTACTGGTGTATAGTGAAGATGACACTAATGCGATTCAGACAGGATTAATTCAGAAAAGACTAACATCTAGCTTGTCACTTTAATTTGTGGGGAATGAAGAAAATGGAGATATGTTAATATATGTGTATATTGTGTGTGTGTAACATGTGCATGTGTGTGTTAGACATAATTGTTATATCTCCAGCTGTGTTGCATCAAATTCGCAACCAAAATCACAAGCTGCTTTAAAAGCAGAAACACTGTCAAGTCTGTTATTTTTAAACTAACTGGATCATGAGTTCAGCTGCAGTTTCTTTCTTAGGAAAAAACAAATCCTTCTAATCCTTACTGGTGTAAATGGTTATGCCAGCATATACCAGCTGAGGATGGTGTTGCTTAATGTATTGAAGTTGTTGTCTTACAGTCTTTCTGCTCCCCTTGTATCCTTAATATTTTTTAAGTTAGTGGATTATGGACATCCTATCATAAATTTTGGGACCCAAAGGTAAATGTTGATGTTGCGCCTGCAGAGTGTCCCCATTAAGAGAAGGAGGAGGCAGTAGAGGATCATGAGCACAGAGCTTAGGTGCTTGCATTTAGTTGCAAACTATGCTATGGACACCTCGAGTGTCTGTGAGAGTCGCACTGAGGATCACACTTGTTTTCCTTTGCAGGGGTTGACAGAAAATCTGCTCTAGATCCTTAATAAAGCATTTAGGTGTAATCTGGAGGATATTTGTAGGTGTAAACCTGAAAACCCTTTCCCAACCACCTCCTCACTCTGTAGGCACCCGAGTGCCATCAGAACTTAGTTCTGAGCTGGGTGTCTGCAGCCACAGACATGCCTTTGAGAAAGTTGCATGACAGTGGTCCATTTCAGTGAGATGTTATTGCACCGTGGACAAAGCCAAGTCTCTCTTTCCTTGAGGAAGAAGTCCGGCCAACACCCTAGAGGACAGGGAGGTGAGGGGGTCCAGCAGACTCAGGTTTTTAATCCCCTCTCAAATTCTGGCACAATGAGCATACTTGTCCGTGTTCAGAAGAAATCCCAGCTTGAGGCCAAGGAGACAAAGCCCCTTCCAGCAGGTCGGAGCGAATGTCTATATTTAAGACAGCCACTCCATGTGCTATATGCCCCTTGGCTCTCCACAACACACAGGATCACTTGCCTCTACTGTAAAGAGCCACATTTTTCCCCAAGTATTTCACAAGGAGTCAAGCTACTGTTCCCTGTGTCTGAAATTTTAACACCTAGCTTCATCCTTTATTAAACAGAGCCTTACTCTAATCCCTCATTCTGTTTTGGTAAAATGGACAAGTTATAAAAATGTATAAAAATACACACATAAAATATAAAAATGTAATTTCTGCTTTCTTACTCACTGGATCCAGAAATCCCTTACTATAAAAAATATATAGAATTTAGCACAGTATACTTTTCATGACATTGGATTAAGTTATTCTTAATTTCCTGTGCATCTTTTCCTTTTATAATTTTGTTAGAGAAAGATAAGTTTTGAATTACAGATTCCTAAAGTAATTACAGAGTTTCCTTTAAAGATTTTTCTAGCAATGAATATGTGCTGCCTTCTCACTTTAACAGGCTGGGCGTGCTCTGAGATACTGGCTACACAACAAAGATGCCTAGAACAGATTCTTATAGGTGGCAAAAAATGTCAATATGTTTGGGACTAGTGATAGAGTTATGTTCTTGATTCAAAATTGTGGGTTTTATTCCTGTTATTATTTTCCTGAGATTAGATGAGAAATTACCCTTTCATGAAAATAGAAATTTGCATTCATCCACATTGCTTTGGTTTTCTTTTTTTTAAAAGAAGTAAAATTAAAATTCAAGCTCTTACAACTAAGCAAACCACAATTCAGCCTGAAAATAAAGAAACAAATCAAAACAAAGAGGAGTTCTTTTCTGGTCTCTTCTCAAGACCCCTTATTTCCAAGTCTAGGCTCTCTGGATAGAGCTGGACTACCTCCATCACAAGGTTGTTTTAAAAGAAAAGACCAGAAAATCAGGGGGTCAGGCTGTGAGAAATGAGAGCTTTGGCCCATCTGTTGTTTTTTCTGAGACCAGGGATGCCTACCCAGGTTATAACATAACTTTAAAAGTCAACCTTGGCCATCTGATTCTTCCAATATTAGGGATCTCCAGGGTACCCCATGCCTTAAGTTTTGATTGTTCAGCAGATATCCTGGGAAGAGGACTACACCATCACCACTATGTCCATCAGCCTGCAGACTGAAAAATGGCCTTAGTGCTACACCACAGTCTGGACTGGCTTGGAAGATCTTGCTGCCAATATTGTGTATTAATCTTTAAGAGGAAAACATAATGTAAGCTATCTCGGTCATCTGGGGCACCAATAGCAGCAGAAGAAACCCCAAGTACTACGGACGTGAGCTGCATCTCTTCCTTGCAGTGTACCAGTAAGGTGTCCAGTCTGGGTAGTTAGTTGTAACAGAAATTCATGCCTTGGTTTGGGAGAGGAGAGGAATTTCATTGTTGTCATATCTATGCTGCAGTCACTGTTGGGCTGAGAAGTATAGATGTCTGCCTCATGCGATGGAAACCTGGTTGAAATTGTAGACTCTGGAGACACAATAATACCTCTTATAAAATTAAGATTTATAAAGGACTTGTAGAGCTCTCTGAGAAGATGGGGCTCACTCTCAGACTGATGAGAGGAGACCTCTGCTGACATGGAGGACCTCAGTGCTCCAGGCGCAAGCAGGGATGAGCCATGACTCATACTTCCAACATTAGCTGGATTGCAGCTGAAAGAGTTTGGGTGTGGGTTGTTTTTTTTTTTTTCTAGAAAACCACAATTCTTTGTAACCTGGGAATCCCTGAGCTGCTTATATAAATTAATGTAAGATGTTAGCTGATACAGCTCTGCCCTTAATGTGTGTGAAAGGGTTTGGGTTTAGGGGCTGAGAGTCATGTTGCCAAATGAGAGCATTTATATTTTCTTAGACTTGTAATATATTTCTGCATTTCTAGACCTATATCAGTGACTACCTTGTACTGTTCTGCGTGTCCTGCTATGAGAAGGTATATTTCCTTTTTCTGCATTCATATAAAATGAATTTTTTTGACAGGCAGGGGAGAAGACCCCTATTTTCCCCCTGTTCCAGGACAGACAATAATTGCCTGACACCCAGGTAGCTGCCTGTCTTACGTTACTTTCCCACATGAATGCTCTAGTCACCAAACTCTAGATTCCTCTTTTTGTTCAGTACTTAAACATACATGTAACCTGGCTTGGCCTAAATTTTGCACTATTTATCCTGCAGGAGACAGAATTTTCTAAGAAATAATTAAAAACTACAAAGATGTGAATAGAAAATAAAACCACTATTTTGAACAGGAGGTTAAAAGCAGAAACCAGAGTTTCTGCAAAGTTACTCAGATATCATAATGGTGTTTGATATTAGCCAGAACCTGGCTAATATCAGTGAGGAAACTGGAGCACTCTGAATGTGAAATATTTAAAAATAGTTTCATGACTACATAAATACCTTTGGAGTCAGAATTTAATTGAAACTTAAATTCTTTGAGAGTTATTAGTCATTAAAAAGAATGACCCTCTATTTAATTTTTAGATTTTAATCTCATATTCTTTTCTCTCCCATTAGCTCAGAAACCAGCTTGTTATTGCCCCTTAAGGCTTTCTATATAATTAAATATTCCTGAAACTCCAAATGCCAGCTATACTGGAAGAACCAGAATCAGAGTAAAGCAAGGTTATTTACAATATTTTTCTGCTGAGGGTTTAGCACTTGAGTCTGCTTTTACTCATGTCAGGTATGGGTGATAGTTTTCTTGCTACCACAGAAATGGGTGTTTTTGTCACCAGCCTTGGTGCGATCATGAGTAGGTACCATGTGTCTGTGAAGATGCCCAGCTCTTTTTGCTTAGGAAGATGATGAAGATATTTCTGGAGGGGCAGGTTAACAAAATCCAAGAGGTAAAAGCCTCCATGTCTGGAAACAAGGGACTGGAGCTTATGCTCGGTAAAATGTGTGGCCATGTGCATGTGTATTGTTTTATGGGCAATGTAAGATTTATGGAGCCCTTAACTATAAAAGTCCCTACTTTTAAGTGCTGGGTTGTTTTTTTTTTCCAATGGGGTGTTAGATAAGTAGACCATGTGCTGGGTATAGTATAAGTATTTAATAATTTAGGAATATGGGGTATAATTTATCCACCAGTGCATGTGAGTGACAGTGAAGCATCATAGCAGCATATCGATATCCATTTCACATTTTTATATGTCTAGTTATTGGAAAAATGAGCAGGAGAGTAACACAATGGTTGTATAAATAAATGCAAGACCAAGGTCCACTTCAGGGCCCACGGCAAGACTATACAGCCTTTTTTTTTTTTTTGGCAGAACTGAGTGCTGTGTCTGTGAGAAATTAGACATTGAAAAATGAGTCTCTGGGAAAAAAAAGAAAGCTGTGAGAAAGCAATTCATGGTCAGCCTGTGTGTAAAAGACTGAGGTCCTCCAAGCTGTCTGATGCAACCTTTCTGGCTTCTAGGGAAGGGTAAACCTAAGGGGACACCAGAAAAACATGACCATGTGGTTACTGCAGGACAGGATTTTCTCTGGAAAGTTGGGGTTGCTCCACCAGGGCAGTGCCAGCCTGGACATCATGCACTGCTCCAGATGGAGGGGAACGGGTGTTGATGACACGTGTGTCCCCTCCCTCTTGTGTAAGCTCTTGAAGGGCTTCGGTGTGACCACGCAGCTTGGATCCTCCTTCTTGGGTGCAAACCCTACAAGACAAGAAGGCTTGAAATTGCCTCCAGAACTGATTAGGGCCCAGGTTTAGGTAAAGAAATAAGCAAGGAAACAAAACTCAGAGCAGGATAGATTCTAGATGAAAGATGAGCATGAGAGAGAAACTGTTTGCAAATATAACTCCCCTTGTAAATGGAACCTGAGGTTTGCTCTGAGTAACTCCTGTATAACTCCTTCATCCTGTGTATTATGAAGGGAAAAGATAGTTAATAGGGAGGGCTGTGGGAATAGAGGTCAGTTCCTAGCTAGAAGCTTCTTTGGCTAGTTCCTTAGTCTGTATAGAATTTAATTTGATGGGACCCTAGTCTTTGATTGACATCACACCACCACATACTATGTTGATGCAAGAAATAGCAGTAACGATAATCTATCTTTTTTTTTTTCTGGTCATGTGGTCAAATTCCATCATTCACCACTTTCCCTGCCCCTCACTTTTACTTTGGCACAAAAGACAAAGAAGAGGATTATACAGGAAAATGCCAGTGGCACTAACTACCAACCTTACCCTAAGTAGTTTGAGTTTTACTGTTTGCATTTTCTGGAAAATCTAGGGAATTTGTTTGTTTGCTTTGGGGTTGGATTTACTGATTGAAAAAACAGTCACACAAGAAAAATATTATGAAAATACTTGATTGCTCAATATGAAGCCCATGATTTGTCTTGTAGCACTAAATTAAAAATAACATATCTTCAGAGGGACATTCACTTGGTGCTACAGAAGTTTAATAAAGCACTTTGTTACTTGCCAATATCCAGAGAAAGACCCATCT
>JAOXNG010000064.1:10516876-10534650 GCA_028566535.1 Scolopax minor
TGTCGAATTTCCTGATGTTTGCTCATCCTTTCATTTTTCCACACACGCAACTCCAAATGCAGTCAGTGGGGGGGTGCGTATCAAAAAAATGAAAAAAAAAAAAAAACAAACCCAAAAAAACCCCGAAACAAACCTAACCAAAAAAAAAACCCAAAACAGAGCCTTAAGGAATTGTACAACACAGCTCACAGAAAAATGGCATCTACCCTATGTGTTGTCTGCAACTTTCTCCTCCCCGACAAGAAAATCTCAGATGCTATGTTTTGCTTTGTGCCGAACCACGGTGTATTTTGTAGCTGCTCAAGGGAAGTAGTAACTTCCTTTTTTCCCTGTTTTTGTGCCATATGTATAATATATTAAGTGTGTCTTAGCAGCACACTTAAAATAGCTTAAAATTTCCCATTCTAGAAAGACAAAGGGAAAAGCAGCTCAGAGGCTCAGACTGCAAAAATGCAGAAATAATTTCGTTTGGAGGATGATTTTGCAGAGCAGAAATGAAATTGCTGATCAGATTGTGGTTATAGAGCTAAGCGCCTCAGTCCTGGTAACAAATTTTTGGGGCCAAATGCTTGCAGTTTAGCAGGAACACGCACTGACAGGTTTTCTGTAGTGTGAGGACAATATCAGACACTTGGAGGCTGGTGTCATCCCACCAGATTTGGGGGGAGTAGCTGTGCCAGACACACATACTGGTGGCACCGGAGACTCACACCGACACGCTTAGAGGCTGTTTACTGTGTGTTCATATTTTGTTCAATCAAAGTTATTTTGGCCACTGGTTTTTCATCATGAGTAGAGTTAAATACAAACCTGCCTCGGACTGCCAGCAAGGAAAAAAAAATCCAACCACTGTTGTGGTGCCTGTCCGTAACAGATATTCCCCTGTATTCCTCTCCAGCGCTGAGTGACAGCAGCTGGAATTTATGAAGCACACTTGTGCTTTGCAAGTTCCCTGTTTTTACATTCAGGAGAGGGAGAAAATGTCTCTGCTTTGTTCAGTTTGTCAGGCTGCTTCCTCCTTTGTGCCCAAATACGCACCGTGCCTTACAAAAAGTCCCTTCTTAAATTACATCCCAAAAGGCGAACTGGATTATGTGCAAAAGTCATTTCTCCTTCAAACAGTACGCCACGCCTGTATGGGGTATGAGACCTTCTGATGGAGAAAAATGACCACAGGTGCCTGTGCGATTCCCACCTGAGCTCCTGCACTCAGGAATCCATGGTGGCTGCTTATCGCACGCGGAAGGGCTGAGCCCTTTTGCACACCGGAGTTGACAGAAGGTTGTGTTTTGATGGCTATTGCAGGGGGCAGTACAACTGAAAACGGGCACAAAGTAAGTCAAAAATATAACTAACTGCTGTATTTTCATGACATTCGGAACCGTCTGCCTGAACCCATGGGAAATGTGTCTAATGCTCTTTTTGCTCTCCTCGGCGTCATTCCTCATTTCCAAGGGCATGCGCACACGCACACACATGCGCACACACACACGTATTTCTACAACTGCAGGTGACTGAAAGCCATCAGGCTTTCATGATGGGAAGGCAAGAGAGAAGGGAATCCATAGCTCAGCAGTATTATTTCCCCGACTTCCTTGCAAAACCTCTCTCGCTGGAGTTCCATAGGCTCTCTCCTCCAAATTATTTATGGGAGAGGGGCAACCCACCAGACGCTGTATGTGCCATTATCCCCAGCTATTATCCAACAAGTAGTTAATGTTGTTTGAAGCAAGCATGATTCCTTCTGAGCTCCTCTGTGGCTGCTACTGCATGCCTAGGGCCTGGTTGTACTCCCTTAAAGTCGATGCTAAAACTTCCCAGCCTCACAAGGTGGTTGTGAGGATAAGTTCATTAACGTTTGCAAGGCCCCCAGATATCATAGTGCTGGGAGTAATATAAGTATCTAGATAGCTAGTTCTCAAAGACAGCATCTCTGAGGGTCAGATTCTGCACTAGAAATTCCCTTATGCCCATCAATTAACATTTGCTCTTGAATATGTATGTAACATGATGTTTTCCTATTATACATATTTAATTATGACTTATTCTCCAATAGCTATATACGCTATGGAAAGAAACATCACAGAAACTAGAGTTTTGCTGACTCCCTCAAGAAAAATAGGTTCTGAAAATCTGGAAGGGTCTTGGGTTTTTATTTTTGTCTGAATTACTCCATCTAAGTTGCCATTTCTCCAAAGCAAAGTGTGGCTCATTTAAATATTGCTTATTCTCTTATGGTTTCCATTATTATTTATTTCTGTTGCAAGCAGAAAGATGTCTGGGTCATCCTTTCAGCCAGGATGAAACATGCAAAACAGGACAAAGAAAATGAACAGTAGTATTCCAGAGAAGTTTGCTTAGGGGCATATGTTGGGCAATCTTTTGACTGTCTTGAGTCTTGAATCTTCTGGAATTCTTAAAAGCTTTTCTCACCTTTTTTCAATGCAGTGGGTCAAATTCATTGCTGACGAAATTCCATTGGCTCTGCTGTCAGTATTAAAATCATAGAGTGTTATAACACTTAAGCATTTCCTTATTTTGAAACATAGAAATGGAAGTCAATAGAAGCAATTGTATGCATAAAATTAAATACACACTTCAATATATTTCATTGAATTGATGTTTTAATCTGGTTTTATGACTTTAGTAGCTAAACAGAATCATTTTGCTAAATTAAAATTAAATAGAATTGTTGAGAGTGCAAATTACTGCCAGATACAGTATCTGTAACTGGCATGAGGAACACGCATACAATACAGTTGACTGCAAAGACTCAACTTCTTAATTAATTTTCCTGAGGCTTAGCCTTTCATTTAAAATACAGCTGTTCTAGTTCCAGACAAAAAAAAAATAAAAAACACCACCCTTGGAGACGTGTTCCAAATGTAACCAGCTCAGCAGCGTTGGTTTGAGTTTGCAGAGAGCCTGAAACCACATCCTTGACACATGAATATCTCTACCGAGTCCTGGGTATCCTGAAGCCAACAAGGAGCTCGCTGTTTCAAACAGAGACATAGCTGACTAAATTGTGATTCATTAAGGCATGCAAGAAATGCAATCGTATTATGAAGGTCTCAGCATTTTCAAAGACTGGATGGGGAACTGCTGGAGGGCGGTACACGAGGAGTAGAACTGAAGCGAGAAGGTGGATCTGGAGACACTAAGGCGAACGTGTTGAGCAACTCGTTATTTCTTTGTAGCTGGCTGTAACTCCCTGTCTGATGCCTTGTGCTTGGCCTCTAAGTTCTTTCTGAGAAGAACTTTTTGTTCTGCGCTGGCCAAATGTCCCTCACTGCCCAAATCTAATACAAACAATAAATAAAAGTAAAGATGCTATTTTCCCAAGGGAACGGGCTTAGCTTTCAAAAGCTTAGAAGCCGCCCCATTTCAGCAAATACATAAATCTCTATTGTAAAAACTTTATATTCATTTATATTTTTTAAATTAATTCATTCCATTTGATCACTTTCCTTTCAAATAGTTTGGCTGTTAATTGGATGCAGGCAGGACACACAGACAGAGCACTCAAACTTCCCTGTTGGCTCTGCGTTTCCATGCGGATATTTTGAGAGACAGGCATTGTCTGTTAAATGGGAGTTGTGAAACACAACTACGCTGGTCAGTTTGAAAACTTTTCAGTTGCCTTAGGTAACTAGATAATGTTCCCTCATTTTTTTTTTGCAATATTCCCTAGGTAGTTGCTGCACTGTATGCCAGGGAAGAAAGCCCTGGAGGGAATATTAAGGTCAGGATGCGATGGAACTAACAATAGACAGAATATTTCTGCTGCACATAGCCATCAGTGCTGCGTTTGCCCTCCACTTCCCTGGTGGGCCTTAGTTACAAGGGCTTCAGTATTCCCTGGGTATCTCTCGTGTTATGAAAGTCCCCTCTCTGCTGTGGGGAGGGGAAGAGCAGAATAGAAAATAGAATAACAATGGGAGGAGAAGAACGAAAACTAGACAGTTATTCATGAAACTGGGTTCATAAATCAGGAAAGCAGTTCCCATAGCCATGCTGCACTGTATAGTGTATATGCTTTAGTGATCATACGACCTATATGGCCAGAGAGGACCCCCAGGAATCACCCAAGCCATAGCTTTGTGCAGGAAAAGATTCATTTTAAAGTGGATTTTAGTGTTCTGTGTGAGGAGCTGTGCAGTGTAAGCTGTCCCGTCTTTGCAAAACCCCTGCAGCCGCTGCCGTGAGAGCTGATCAGGTTGCCATTAGGTGGACTTCTTTGTGCAGCTCATCCCTTAAATGTGCTCTTCATTTAATGCCTTATAGCTTTCATATGGCACAAATGTTTTTGCATCACTTGAAGAGCACTGTAAATGCTATTGTCAGTTGGGTACAAAGGTTTGCGTTTGTTTGACTGTAGCAACTCTGCTTCTTATTTCAATAGCCCAGCACAGTAGGGACAACATTCTGCTGTTACACAATAAAAAGCTTTTCCAGGCAGGACTGACACACTCTGAAAAGCAGAAAGGATAGTGCAGTCCCATCCTGATGAAATTAGCAGGGAAGAAATATGAAATTTCCACCTCCCATTACACACATTCATGGACATTTGGAATCTGATCTGAGTACGAATCTGAATTATTTTTTTTCTGCCCTCTCATCTTAAAGCATGAATATTTACCTGTATAAAGCACAGGATTTTCTAAGACAAAACAAGCGTTGTATTAGAAAGCAAAGAATGCAATAAGCATTTTACTCCCAGGTCAAAAATCATATAACAAAAATACTTGATGAAGTGCCCTCTACTCCTTTTTTTTTTAATATGTCAGCAGGAATAAAAACTGCTTTACTTTTTACCTCGGCTTCACTACTTTAACCCAAGCTGATGGCAAGAAGCCTAGAGAATATTGCTAGCAGCCTGTTCTCTTATGACACCCACCCTTCATCTGGATGTAATATCTCAATATTGCTCCAGAAGATTGGATTTTATTTAGTCTTTTAGCATGATATGAAAAAGTGAACCAAATTCTTAGATGGCAGGGGCTTTGTCAATTAAAGGAGTCTAGTTTACTGGGAGCCAGCTGAACGGTTGACTTTATCATATGCTGTAGATTAATGAATGCTACTGCTAGTCAAGAGAAACAAGAGGTCATCCAAAGACTGCTTTATTTGCTCTTTTGGTACTTTTAAAAAATGTTTCTTTAAATACTTTTAACTCAAGCCTTTCCAGTGCTATAAGGAAGATACTTGCCAGTTAATCTGATACACACCAGCATCAAGGATCTCTCCTAGTTTTCAGGTTTGCATCTAAAGAACCTTTTGTGACATCCTAGCTGGACAGGGCTATGATTTTTTTGACACAACTCCTGTTAGGAGAGCACAGAAACGTTTTCTGCTCTTTTCCGCTACCCTCCTGTTACGAGACACCCAACAGTTTTGTGGTTTGGCACCTGCATTTGTGCAGAAGAAACTTCAAATTAAGTCCTTAGAGCAAGGTTTTGAATGAGGATCATTTACTGTACTAAAGTAGTGTAAAAACCATCTGTTTATTTTTTTCTTACACCGAAAATTTTAATGGTCTCAGGTTCATTCTGCAACGCAGTGAAAACAAGAACTGGAACTTCAAATACTTCCACAAATTGGAAATGCATTCATTTTTTTCTGGGCAGCCTTTGGCTTGAGGAGCGATCATACTATGCTTGCACAGTGCCCACTGCCCAGCGATGCCCAGCTGCCAACAGCACAGCAGCTCACTGGGATTGGCGAGAGATTCATGTCTACCAGGGTGAGCTCTTTGGAAAACTCCAGGCACGTTCATTCTCCATTCCCTCTTATGTTGGTTTTTAAACTCCTCTCTCTTGCTCAGTAGAGGGCAAATTCCTGCTCCTCCTGGGGCAGGAGGAGCTTCTCCCCCACTTTGTGGCTGAAATCCTCCCTCAAAGGCTCATGGATTCACAGCAGAGCTACTGTGAAGGTGTCATTGCAGCCATGAGGTAGCAAAGGAAAAAGCATAAAACCACAACTGGATGTATAAAACAGCAGTTCTGCAGCTCTGACTGAGGCAATGCAGAGAGGATCCCAAAGTTGCTCATCTCTGAAAGTCGCTGGGGTCCTTTCAGTTACTTTCTTTATTTCCTTCCTGCTCAACAGAGCAGAATCCCACAGGCTTGACTCCCTCAGGTGTGCCCTCCTCTCCCATCCCTACTTCATATTAAAAGAATAAAAGGACTTAACTCTTTGTAGCTAAAATTAATTCAGAATCCCCTAGCCTTCTAACAGCCAGCAATAGATGCTTCGCTAAAAAGACACTCTGACTACGAAATGCAAGGGTTTCCTTTAATTGTCAAAGAACAAATCTTGGCTGCACTGCAACACTTATTTTCCCATCTGGATGCATGAGAAGTAAGAGACAAGTTTCTTTACACTTCCAAATGAGAATTTACCTCTTCTCTTAGCTGGCCAGATACTTATGAAAACAGCCTGTGAAAGGAGAGGTCCGTAGGTTCTCTTTGCTCCATTCCCACTATTACTAAAGGAATAGCTAAAAAAATAAGTCCATATTTTATCATTATTTTTACCTCCCAGTGTACATCACTAAAAGGGTTTATATGCAGCCCTCTTAATTGGCACAGCCCCTGCTGGAAATAGAAACATGCCGATGAATTGCTCATTCAGATTAGGCTCCCAGGAATATATTGTGCTGAGAGACATTCACTTTTATTTCCTGAATTGCTTTAACGATGAGCACTGAGCAACACTTGCTCCTCTCCCTCCCTCCCAAGTACCCTGAGCTGCAAGGCAAGGCAGCAGCCAGAAGATATGAGCAAGAAATATCTGCACGTAAATACCAAAGCACACCCGTGAACAACTGTAAGTGGGCCTTCAGATATCAGGTTTACCAGGTAAACACATAATTCTCAATTAAGTGCTCAATTCCCCATTATTGTTTGGCCCTTGTAATGTGTCATGATGAACCTATTCCCTGGCAATGATCCCAGTGAAAAAGCAAGTCGTCTCTTCATGGTACAGATTTATATTCTCCAGCAGTAGGGTCACTAAGGCTTGGAAACAGGACTCACAGGTAAACTCTGAGGACTTCAGAAGGCTGTGAGCACCTTCAACTCCCACTGTAGTGCACATTTCCACAAATCATGGTTTTCCTTTTCTTCTATCTACCTGCTCGCTCAAGGGGGTCTTCTACAAAGTGATATGGGTACCGTTCGCTACTGTCAAGAGTGGGAGATGAGAGTATAAACTTTAGCAGGTCCAGGCTCTAGAACAGGTTAAAAAAAAAAGCAGTGCCTCTGAGAAACAACCTTCTGAATAGTTACAGTGAAAATAAGCATTTTAGCCACTGAAACTGGGACAAGTTCATCTTACATGAGTGCTTGTTCAATAGACTTTCGTGGCAGGACATATAAGTCTTCTTCACTTAGAAAAATGTAGTCATGGAGATTATAGTTGAAAATTAAAGATTCTTAATTGATAACGCCAGACAAAGATTTTCTGGCTTTCAGAAAATTAAAGTAGTTTTTTTCTTCAGCTGAAAAACAAATATCTGGGTGTCAGACCCTAATAAGTTGAGCATAGCTGGTAGAAAGGTTTGAGGTGATTCTTTCTTGTGCTTTGTGGACATCTCCTATAATACTGAGGAGAAGAACTTGAATTAAGTCTAAATCTCAATTTGCTACCAAAAAAACCTATTGGCAGAAGCTTTTCAGGCAGTCTCAGCTGTGATGCAGACCTCTGAGCATTCATATGCAGACCACAGCTGTTTAAAACTGTATATGTGGGACAGATGAAAGGTTGACTTCAATCTAATGGTATGCTAACCTGTAGTTTCTGGAACCCAGATTATTTGGGTTGGTAGGTTGCTGCTTAACGAAGTGAATTTCCTAGATAGCTTTTTAGCCTCTCAGTCCTACAGAAGAGAGGAGGAGGTGGACTGAGGATGGCAAGGCTCATTAGGCTTTGGAAGCTCTTTGAGACAGGTTTGGGAAACAGTCACATTTCAAAGCCTGGTAAGAGGTAGAGAAGGGAAGTATTTTAAGCTTTGTTCAAAGATAACCTACACGTTGGGTTAGGTTTTATTCGGCTCTATCTTTGGCAGCACCCAACTTGGGCAATACTAATCTGGTGCCACTCGTGATGGATTGCACACAGGACCAATTGGAGCCCTACTAGCTTTAAAATTGATAGTACATAGACCAACGGCGGTGGTGCAGTTTTTCATTAAATGAAATGGAAAAGTGATTTAATAATTCTTTCTGTCTTAAATTGCTTAAAAGAATTTTAGACAGTTAAAAATTGCATGGATTTTAAACCATATGTGTGAGAGTGGAAAAAAATAAGGGTTTTGTTTTTCCTATTTTTAATATGAGCCAGATGAAACAAAAAGATTGTTTCCTTGCAAACTATAGGTCAAGTACCTATGTAGGCTTTGAGATGGCTCTGTAAGTTATCATGTTATCTTTCTTTCTTGACAGTATACCATTATGTGGTGTATCATTTCAGCATTTACTATCTTTCATGTCCTTTTATCTTCACACTAGGATTTCTTTCTAAATTCCAAGCTGTTCATTTGGTTTCATTATATAACACTGGCTTTTACAAAACATTAGCTCTTCATATTCTTTGGTTTCATATTTGTCGGCATCAGGCTGAAATAGTAAACCCGCTACGTCTATTTTATCTTGTTAAAGATAAAAACAATATGGCAAATGAACTATTTGGGGAACACTACTTTCAAATTAAAGGAGAGGAAAAAGTATTAAGTGTCACCACTGAGTTGAACTATATTGAAATCTTGAACTGAAGTGATTTTTTTAAAAAAATTGAATAAAAAGGTGACCCAAAATGTTACAACTGTCATGCAGGACTGTGTTATCTTAAATTATTTATTTAACATCTGGTAAATATTATCCAAGCTATAGTACAGATAAATTGAATAAAAGAATACCAATGCCAGGGGAAAAGAAGAATTGCTTAATACTGTAAGTATATAGAACTGTTCCACAAAGCAGTTCATTCTCTCTCTGCAAGGGGAGATGAGAAGCATGGTATTGGGGTAAAATGCATCTGCTTCGTTTCACCCTAAGTATGAAGCTATCAAAGCAGTTTTAGGGATTTAATTTAATCTCAAACACAAATTCTATGAAAACAGTCTGACAGCGACATGAAATTTTACATAACTTCTTTTACCCCTCCCCCTTCCATAATATGCATTATGCAGCTTCCCAGCTGATTCATTTTATTTTATCCTATGCGTATTGGGGATCAGATTGAATTTTCTTTGAGAAAAGAAAATAATTAAGCCATCCATAAAGCTTTGGCTGGGCATGAACATAGCAGCACAGGATAGAGTTACTTGGAGGGGGGAATGAGGTCAAAGAAAAGTACTGCAGGGAAAAAAAAATAAAAGAAGCATCAAGTTCTGTGACTTGGGGAACAAAATAGAAAGAGGATGGGGAAAAAAAAAAAGATGGACATCTGTTTAACAATTCTCTATTGTAGACAGGATCATAGAAACACTGCTGCCTGCCTGTCGTGTTCAATCAAAATGAATAAAACGCTGAATTTAAAAAAAAAAAAAAAATCAGGCAAAAGAGAGCCTTAAAGTATTTGCTTACACTTTTTTTTTTGTTGTTTTAATTTCAGCAGCGTGATGAGGAGGGGGGAATCCCAGGGGCAGGAGGAGGTTTCAGGAACAGTGAAGGGAAGATTATTTTGTTTTGTGTTGGGTTGGTTTTTATCCTCGGTACAGCCGAGAGAGGCGAACAGCAGTCGGAACTAATTGTAGCTCGCTCAGGAAAGTCTTCATTAGCACTTGCCACACATGGTTACCAGATGTGCCGAAGAAGGGGTGGGAGGAGGGGGGAAAGGGTATGTGGAGAATGGGCTACATACTTAAACCTAATAATCTGCCTTTTGTTTTCAGGTCTATTGTGTTGGGGAGGGGAAGAATGGGGAGAGGGAGAAATCCTGGCTGCTTTTTGAGGCAGCCAGTCCCTATTAGCTGAATGGCATTCCTTGTCTTGCAGCCTCCTCCAAGGAAGGAAAAAACCCTCACTCATGGCCAAGTAGAGGGATTTGGTTTTTTTTTTTTAGTTTTTTTTTTTTTAAAGGCTATCATTGAACTATTATTCCACTTGAACCCAGCTAACAGTATTTGGGTAATCAAACTGGTAAACTGCTGGTAAAATCATTCTGGCCAGCCTTGACTATTTGAGGTGGGGTTTTTTTGTGAGCTTGTGGGTTCCCAGAGTATCAGTGGGGCTGTTGAACTCTCAGTTCAATAGCAGCAGTGTCTGCTTAGCTCACGTGTGCTTTGCCAGGGAGGGTGAGGTGTAATCACTGAAGCCAAGTCCAGCAGGAAGGTAGGAAGAGCCCTGTGGTCCCGTCAGTCTGCCCTGAGGTTCTCATCTTGGTCAGATGTTTAACCTTCTGCCTGTTGCTATTTGAAAAAAAAAATTTAAAAAATTAAATCTTCCATATGTAGTGGTTGCTACTGCTGCAGACCAAATTGTGGTCCTGCTGCCCACATAGATGATTTTCACAGGAACTAGCGTTAATTTAACTGCAGACGTTACTGCAGACGTTGATAGTTGCTCCTTAGGAAAAAGAGTCCTCCTTCCTCTTCTTCTGAAACGGCCATTTCCAGGGGAGCGTGGGACCAGGGGGATCCTGTGTGGCCATCCCTGCTGGGTTAGTTTGATGGTTGGACTAGATGATCTTTAAGGTCCCTTCCAACCTAGACAATGCTATGATTCTATGATTCTATGAACAGTTCTGTTTCATACATTAGCTGATTAATTTGTAACATTATCATGATACAGGAACTAGCACTAAAAACCCTCTAGAAATTGAAGTAAAAAATACCAAGCATAGTGAGAGATGACATGCTGACTTCTGGTCAGCAGGGATCTTCACAAATTCTCCTTGCCTTGAGGGAAAAGGAGGGATTCACTATTTTCACTTTCCCTTGTGATCTGACACCATCTGGCTCCTGCCAGCAAGAGCTTCCCTCAAGTGCTCAAGAAGGTTTGTGTTCTGGTCCAAGCACTAAGCCTGTACTTATTTATAAACACTCATAAATCACTTCTATTTCAAAGCATTTTTGTACAAATACCAGAATTTTTCATGAGCTTTGGATACAATAGGAATCTGAATTTCATTTTAGATCACTTCAAAAGGAGGACTGTTGACTTATTATCTTTAGAGAGTTTGGAATATGTGTGGGTTTTTATGTACTTGTAGTTGACTTTATAGTTGGTTTTGTATTCAAACACAGGGGAAGGAAGAAAATAATCAGATTCCATCAGTGTAACCTATCTGTTTAAAATGGTATCTTTTCTTCCACTTAAAAAGAAATTGGTGTATTCATTTATACTTGTAGTTAATTATCTTCACTCTGGTGATCTAAGTATTTCTCACAGCTAAATGACTACAGCATCTTGAATCATCCTGAATTTCAAAAAAAAAAAAAAAGAAAGAAAGAAAAGGAAAAAAGGCATGCACAAAACATAATGAGATTCCCATGGGGGTTTAAAAACATCTCTGTATGTTCTGAGCTTATATAAAGTCATTTAAATGAAAGAAGTGTTAAAAAAAAGAAAAACTCCTTGCCTTAAAGACAAGAACACAGACATAAAAACTTATTCCCCATGGAAATTGTGCCTTTAAATGACATTTCACTTTTATGAACAGTTTTATTACAAAATAGATTTCCTACAGCTAATTTCATCAGTTGTCCCACTTCGCTGCTACTTTCCTCTGCCTCTCTAACTTCTTGTTATCTAAGTAAGGGTACATTAATTGCTATATGATGTAAGAGACTTGTCTGCATGCCAGAGCCCTAAGCAGGGAGGCATCATGCCTAGCAGGGCTCACTGAAGATGCCTGCACCCAGCTGACTGTGGTAGCAGTATTTAAGTAATTTTTCCCTGTGATGGATTAAGTGTCATTGATGGATGTGGGTAATGGTATCTCCTGAGTGTCATTTTAACAAGATGTATATGTTGTTGGACGTATTTCACAAGTCTTTGTAATAATGCATTACTCTCAATGAGAAGGAATAAGTGATTAGTAGCACTAATTAGAAAGTTCTTGGAGACAGACTTTGGTTGATAAAGTACGATGTGAGCTTTCAGTCATTAACAATAATACAATGAGTTTGAGGTAGAATCAATCTAGGAGGGTGATTGCACAGATGACATTAAAAATTGTACATTCCATATTAATATATTGATTTGCATTCTAAATTAAGTGATGGTGTTTAATAAAGACAAAAAAAAAGGGATTTTTTTCAATTATATTTGCTATGTGAGTGATGTTTAGTTCAGTTTCAGAATGAGGAGTTTAATCTTCTGTTATCTGCAACAAGACCTGCATTTATGGAAAAAGAAAAAGAGAGAGCACGAGAGGGAATTACCTAGTGCCTGGGAAAGCTCATTATCTCAGATCTGGGTGGGCTAGGAAGCATTGCTAGTCATTTCTTTTCTTTCTGTGTGGCAAAAGTGAAGAAGAAATCAATTTCTCATTCTGCAATTTCCATTTCCAATTACCAAAGCTGAGGGAATCTTGGAAATGGATAAGAAATGGATAATATTTATGATTTCATTCAAAAAGTTCACCTATTTGGATCAACCCTTACTGGGAAATAACTCTGAACCCAGCCATCAGGAGACCACATGCTGTCTTTGTAGAATTGGGCTAGAGGCAACAGCTAAATAACTCTGCCTTCAATCCCACGATAGTGTCGAGTGGCTCAACAACCATTTAATTCCATTAAATCACATCACAGCAGGGGCAGTAGCTGGAGCCCCTGAACAGAACGAAGGAAAGTCTGGATCTTTGGAACCATCCCAAGTCACTTTGTCTCATTCCACCACTTGCCCAAGCTCACTATGTGACGGCATTTAAACCTTTTGCATTGCAGGGTTGGTGACATCTGTACGTTGCTGTTCTTCTTTGGCCAACCTAATGAACCTGCACTGGAACTGAGGATAGCAGACAAGGTGGTATTTGGAGTCAATGCCTCTGCTGAAAAAAAATGCTCCATTCAGCCAAAAAATAAAAAAAAAAAAGGATGCTAGGATGCTCAGGATGGAAATGTATCACAAAAATAGAAGAAATCAGAGGCTTCCCATTGCCCGAAGGAAGGGTGCAGGCAGGTATGGAGGGAAGCACAGCTCCTGTTAGCACTACTGCATGGTGCTAAGGGAGGCCACCTGCAGCACTGTGCCATCTTACTTCAAGGCCTTGGTGTCTGGGAGCTTGTCTGTGACTTCATACCTGTGATGTTGCTTTCTAATGTATATAACTGCCACTGAGACATGCCTTTGGAGACACAACTCTCCACTGAATCTTACCTATTTGACTCAATTGAGAACTGTTCTATTGCATTATTATTTGAATTATTCTTCAAGATTTGCATAGGAGTACATCATACATGTGCAAAATGTATATGTAAAGCTCATATGTGACTTCCATGACTCTAGATGTGCTGTAGCTTCGTGTTCAAGTAATTGCACAGCAACCCAGTGTGATCTACCTTCAGACAACACGGACAAATTAAAGGGGACACATAGGCTGCAGGTAAAGTGATCTTCAGATGCACTTCCTTCCCATGGAAGCATGTTTAGTGTCTGATGGAACCCCAGATCTCAGCTTGAAACAGAATTGGGATGCAGCTAAGAGAAGCATCATGTGTGGGACCCCATAAGCTCACCCATAGGTCTTACATGACAGGTAGAGCAAGGTGTGTTTGAAAGAGCTGCTTCTCTATACATTAGCAACAGAACTTGCCACAGTAAAACACAAAGGTTGTGAGACTGGTGCCTATCCCCCTCCCTTTGGACTTGGGGTCAGGTACACATGTCTATCATCACATGTATTGGGGTCACATTCAGCCCTTCAAATCATCTACCTGTAGAGTGGGATCCACATGTAACATTCTGCTCCTTAGGGAAAAAACATGTTTTGGGATAGGTTCTCTCTTAAGCTTCTCTTGTGTTGATGGAGGCTTAACAGAATAGCATGTGTTACCTACTGAGGTGATAAGAACTGGAGAAGCTCTGGGTTTATGAGGAGTAAAGTGGTAGGCTGGGAAAACAGGTGTCCAGGTCTGGAGTTGAGCCTTTCAAGAATTACATTTTTAGCAGATGCTCAGGACTGAGTTCTGCTGGTTGCTAATCGACAGGACGGGCATGAGAAACCTCCTCCATCCACGAGTGCCTTTTGAAGATTCTGCATTTCTGATGGGTTATTCAGATCATTTTCAGAAAGAAGGAAAAAAAAAAAAAGAAGCAGCAGATGGTTTCTATTGCAAAAAAAACCCCCATACCAAAAAACATCTGCTCGGAGATTTTCCTGTGAATTTTTGTAGCCTGTTTTGTCCCCTGTGTGCCTAACCGCAGACCTGGCACACTTTGGTTTTAGTGTCTGAAGCTCATGCCATAGCAAGGCACAGAGGTTTAACAACTTGTTCTATGTGTGCTAGGGAGGAATTAAAGACTGCATCCTGCAAGGAAGAAACTAGGTAAATGTTAGCAAATCCTCTTAAGAAGGCCAACTCAGAACTGAAAACCCCTCTTTAATCAGAAGATTTCTCCAAATCTTGTCTTGTCCTGAAGATCAGAGACAAGTAAAAACTCACCAAGGAATTATTTTTTTAACTAAAATTCTGCTAAATTTTGGATGCCAGCCTTCGTTTTAAAATTAGGTAGCTAATTTCAAGTATCTTTTCGGACATTTTTGCAAGAAATAGAGCTGTTTACAGGAACACATGCACAGGAGGCCTTATTAAAGGAAGAAAAATGTCTTTTACGAACATTTTCAGTTATCAAAAAGGAAGCACACGAGTGTGTAGGAAAGTAGTGGGACCTATAAACAGCTTTATGTTTGAGCATAAAGAAGTTATGACTTTGTTTAAGTATAACAGGTGGTGGTCAGAAGATAAACTATGAAAACCTGGAGTAGAGGGAATTCCATAGTGAAATTATTTGTTTTAGTCTCTTTATTCCTCTGGCATTCTATGTGGGAGGGTCAGAAGGGCTGTTGGGAGACCTGAGTCAGGTTTGAAAGATCTCTATTTTGTCTCTACTACTGGCTGCCTTTGGAAAAACATGGGTAAAATAAAACCCAGAAAGTAGACCTTCATATACAATCTCCAGGAGGTGGAAAAGCAAGTGTTAAGCTGGACTTGCAAGCTCCTTCTTGCCCAAATTTCTCACTGCAGAATGATCTACCCTTGAGATGAGGGATGGAGAGTTCCTCTCTGTCTCCCTCTTTACTTCCCCAGAATCTCAGAACAACCTCTTCATGTTTAATTCCCCTTAGGAGGAAGGAGCAGTAGGTTCAAAACCTTGTTAAGAGGAGGAAGGACACGGTGATATGAATCTGTCAGCATTCCTGGCACAACACATTCATTCCTAGTAGAAACTTGTCTCAAAGGACAGTGTCTTCAAGAAGGTGTTTTGAGCAGATATGCACTGATGTAAAATACGTCCCTCCTCCCTACTATCATCCAGTCACTGAGAGCACTTTTGTGAATACAGCCATCTCAAAAACTAGTTTGCAGTTTTCCATGTCAGGTTGCCCTTGCATAAAACTTGATTTTGAATAAAGATCCACATTTCATTGTGTCACAAATATGAAAATTATGAAGCTGTTATTCGTTAATGAACATGTATACTTCATCAAAACAATAGCTTTTACAAGAAACAGAGAGAAATACTTGGAAAGGTGGCGTTCATCACCTGGATGTTCAAACACTATGTTTAAACAGGTTATGATAATCTCCCCTTATAACCAAAGGAATGGTCTATTTCTCTGTGGTTTCCTCTCATACCAAACTAAGTGTTGAAAAGCGTTCAGAGAAATTGCATCCCATAAGTGTGAAATCTAGTTTTTGTCTATAACAATTTCCTGGGGTGACTGGTTTAGACTTACGTACCTAGCTTATATCTATCTTAAACTGGGACACAGAAATTCAACCTGCAGTGTCGATTGGGGTCTTTGTGTTTGCAATTTTGAAAGATAACAGGCACGGATATTGATGTAATATATAACTTACGTAGCACAATGTATAACAACAAGTACATTTCCAAGAAATGATCAAAGAAGTGAGACTCTCATCACTTGCTCAGGCTGTGGAGGGCTTCCTTTCTACCTTTGATGGACACCAGCTTTCTTCCAGTACGGTCCTGACTTGTTGCATGCTAAAGCAACTTTAGCTTTTTAGTTTTAGATCAGGCTGTCCTTTTGAAGCACAGATTCTGTGCCACACTTTGGCTGATGTCAAAGAGCAGTCTTGAAGCACAAAAAATGGATTTCTTTTTGGCTGAAACTAAACTGGAAGATACGTTCCATATGTGCATCGGTATGCGATTGCTAATGGGAATTCAACCCATGACACCAGAGCTCCTCAAAAATGAAAGCCCCTGACACCACTGTAATGTGGCTATTAAGTGCTTAGCACCAGTGATTTAATTGTCCAGACCCACTCCTGCCAGACTGCACAACTTGGTAATGTAGAAGACTCTTTTCTATTAAACCCTTCTGAAGGTTTGGGAGGCTCAACACTGGAATTAGAAGAAGCTGATCTTTTCCCATAGTAAAAATTAATCCTTCAGCTCAGCTAAGCACTACAAAATGCAGGTATTTTTCCTTAAGCTCATGTGGCTTGAAAGCTGTGCTTAAAATATAACAAGATTACCCCACTCAGAACAGGAACAACTTCTAAAAGTCATTGAGGGGAAAAGAAGGTTCAGGACACAAAATTGCCAATTCTAATTAATGGCTAATTAATTACATGGCTAAATCATCTTTAAAATGGAAGCCTTTCCCTGGCACTCACTGCAGCTTCAGCCTGTGGCCTTATTCCAGCTACAGAACACCACTCTGCTCCCTCAAGGGGAGGAGGAATGTGCTGTTCTTTCAGTCTTTTCAGTCACTACTTGAATTCTTATCTGAGAGAGATATTAAGAAGAAGCAAGAGCAAAAGAGAGAATGGTTGAAGAGTGGGATCAAGACAGGCAAGTTCAGATTTGGAGGCCTTGGGATAAGACTAGAGAAAAAATGTTTTTTACCCATGAAACCTGAGAAACTTCATCTTTGGAGGCAGAGAACATACAGGAAATGCTTTATATTATTATGCTTGTCTATACACTAGAGTAGTTTCTCTACTTCCAAAGCTTCAATAAATAAAAGTACGTACTTAGCAAGTGCATTGCTTTTCAGAAAGTGATTTCATGATTGTAGACTATTATTTACCTATTTCATCCATATTCTGACTATGACACCTACAGGCCAGAGGATAGCTGTGCAAGAGCCAAGATTATTTTTAGAAAAAAGAAACTTTTCCTTCCTGTTCCATAGCAAGAAAAGATCTTTATGATGAGGCATACACCACTCATGTTACTGAGCTAATAGCAGTAGCAAATTCACATGATTTTTGGTTTTTTCTTTGCATTTAAAGGGGAGCAAACAACTGCTTTCCTAAATTTCTTCAAAGATATCTTTAAAGGCATAGCTGTAGATTAGAGAGAAAGAACTTTATGAAAGGATTGTGTTCCTTCCTGAAAAATCTATTTAGCTATTCTGAATAGCTACATTGTTCCATGTAAGAATACACAGATATTAAAATATGATGCTTTTCAACAAAAGTTACTGCCAGAGACAGTTGTGACCATTTTTATCTTCCTCAAATTTAAAGAGGTCACAAAAAAGGGAATGTTTGTAATGGGGCAAGGGATGCTGTAATTTCTGTTTGTCACTGGGTCTCACAAAAACAATGAACTGGAGTTGCCTTG
>JAOXNG010000064.1:10534750-10558951 GCA_028566535.1 Scolopax minor
AGGATGGAGTCTGAGAAGGGGGAAGGGACCTAGATTCCTTGTCAGTTTGTGGGTTACAAATGGAACAAAAGGCTTATCTTAAATATATGCAGGTTTAGAGATTTTTTTCTGGAAGCTATTGAGAGCTAATTAAATTACGGTCGAGTACTGAGCATTTCTCCGGTGCTTCCATGGTCAGTTTCTGCTGAGCTCTTCTTGGTTACTTGATACCGCTTATGAAATAAAGAAGATTGATTCCTAAATATTTGTTCCTATTCCCTCTTTGTGGATTACATTATACCACTTTTCATTCTTACAGTCTTTGCTTAAGCTGCAGGATATAAGGGCCCTATACAGGCTGCCAACTCTAGTATCCAAGATTAAGAGCCTGCTATCGCACCTAAGTTCAAGAGGGTAATGAGCGATTCAGACCACCTAGTGTCTACAGCCACCAGATCCTGGCTCCTGCCCTCCCAACGGCGAGGAGGAGTCATGACCCCCCGACTGCACATGCATGACTTAAGCACCCTGATCATTTCTCCCCAACCCACTGCTCTCTTACTGTATTGAGAAAGAAAATTTGGCAGGCTGGGCCATCAGGAACTTGGGCTGCCCACCCTGATAGCTGACATAGCCCAAAGGACCTCAGATCCTGCTCCAAAGGACACCAAAGTCAACGGGTAAAGTGCAATTAACAATACCGGTGTGAGAATCAGGCTGTTGTCACCTGGAAAAGGCTTCCAATTTCAGACTGGTTTTTAACCCTGGTTATTACAGGACCAAACTTCATTTAATAACACCCGCTGTCTGCTTGTCCGTTCTCCTCCACCCCTGGCCGCTGGCCCTGCTAGCCAGCCTCCACCTCCTCTGACATAGGCAGAGAGGGCTTAAAGATGGTATCTGCCATCGAGTTGAAGGAGAAGGGGTGGATAGACATGAGAGAGAGACACAAAAGAGTGCCCCTCCTAGAGGCACATCTGGCAGCTTGGACACGGTGGCATTATTAGACTCCAGAGAAGGCACATGGGAGGATCCACAGGAAACCAGGCTCCATAAGCTCTGCTGCTCACTCTACTGCTGTGGTAATTGTGTACAATGCAGCTTTCTGCTGCAGTTACCTCTGGGAAAGGGCAGGATTCAGGTGTCTTAAAGAAGAACCAAACCTCACCCATGTGTAAACTGCAGATGCAAGGCTGCATTTTACCTCCTTAAAGATCCTGCAAGCGCCAGTTTCCCTATCTCCCAATCTTTATAGAGGCATGGGATATGTGTCCCCTGCCCCAAAGCCGGTGGTTGGAACAGTTGTCCAGTCACCTGGCAATCACTCAGGCTAGTGACTTCTGTTTCAACACCCCGGGTTGTGGACACCCTCAATTTGGGGGAGAAGCATCTGGACACATGAGAAGAACCTGGTGCTTAATCATTACGTGAAAACAAATAAAGGAAAACCAAAGGCCAAAACATGAACCACAAGAAGTTCATCTGGTTAGTTCATGGGCAGTGTGGAAAGTTTAAACCACTCACAGTTTATGCAAATGGGTCCTCATAAAGATTAAGGGAAATGCCACTGAAATCTGTAATTCGTAGAGCCAAAAGCCTTTCTCTATAGTTGTTCCAAGGTAAAGCATAGCTTGTAAGAAATAATTTTTTACCATACCTGGATTTTTCTTGCAAACATGGTTAGTAGCAAATCTGAATCTGTCAGCACAGTAGTATAATTTAAATAGTACGATTCACAGCTGACAGGGGATTTCCACCGACTTCACTTGGAAAATATGTCATTTGCTAACTCTTGTTAACAAGTAGCAAGGAATCTGTTGCTTGCCCAGGGTCACATGCGCCAGCAAGAGACATTACTGAGGAGAAAGAGCAGAGAGAGGGGTTGACAGCAGCAAGCCGGATGCAGAAATAAAGCTTATAAATTTGTGTAAAACTCATAGGAAAGGCCTGTTAGTAAGTTGCTGATACCTCAGATTATCCAAGCTTGCTACTGCCAAGTCTGTAGTAGAGGTTTTTATTCCAGATACCAAGCAAAAAAAAAAAACAGAAGAACTTCAGATGACTCTCAGCCTCATCTGACTCTCATTAAAATGATTTCTTCAAAAGGCTTTTAGTAAAACTCAACCTGGGCAAGCACAATCAATGCCTCCTTGAAGGGGAGAGACAACAGGATGGTGTGGCACCTAAAACATTATATCTACACTCTTATCTGGTGTATTGTACCCGCCATAATTTTATGCCCTCTTGAAATAGCACATGCTGCCTCCACAGTTCTCAGATTAGTTTTCCATGACCTGACATTAATGCAACCAGATAACGTGATTCCTTGCTTCTTTATGGTCTCAGTCACAAAATCATGGCTTGAGTGAAAGTGGATGGCAGGCACTCTGTAATCATCTTCCTCCCAGTGAATCACTACTGAAATGAATAAGCAGGATTCTTTCCTTGCAAATAGTGAAGTAAACCCACCCTTCTTTTATGCAACCTCCTTTATTTACAGGGATAGTATCAAAATCCTGTCTTCTTAAATGCAAAAGAACCAATTTGCTTGATCAGAAACCTGTAAACCTGCCTTTCTGATTAATTCAATGTCCAAGGAGCCCTTTCTCCCTGGTCCTTCCCCAGACAATCTTTGCAGCTACTCCCTTTGCTGAGTATTTCTCACTTTTTTCCCCACATGCTCAGATAATTGCAGTTAAAAAGAATGAATTCACCAGTCTCCTCATCAGTCTCTGAGAATTCTTTTCAGGGGATTAGGTATGTGTCTTTATCATGCAACCCAACACCATAAGTTTTGTTTGAACTATCAATATACAAGAGAGTAGCTATTTCTTCAGCTGCATTTGAAAGAAGAGTGTTTCTCATGATTTTTCAGTAAACCTGTAATTGTTTATAGATCAAAGTCCCATTTAATAACAGCTATAAATAGCTTTCAGTATAACACTGTTAATATACTAGCATTTTGGGTTTTTTTCCAGGGGAATTAGCCCAAATTTTGCATAAATCTAATCAAAACTTTTCATTTTAGTCCTGGAGTTAGTCACAATACACTTTTTCAGCAATATTTTTGATAGGTGGTGCTTGATGTGTCCAAACATGTGCAACAGCATTAGTAATGAACAAGAATCCTTAATAACTTAACAACTTTCATCGACTTTCCCATAACCTATCAGTTCTAGATTTTTTCACTGATTATCACCACTAGGTGTGCCTCGTCTTTCACCTTCATTTGTAAATGGGATGTCTATTCTTTATGGTGACAAATACTGAGACTATTAAAGTCTTTTTATTATATACAGTATACTGGGAAGGTCTATATACAATTTACTGGGAAGGTGGGCATGCATCCAAAAACTGAAATAGGTTTCAGATAACTTATTTCAAAAGTTTAGGTTTTTTCATTACAGTCAGGTTTTCTTTGTTGTTATGAACCCACACTGTAACAAACATCACTGCGAGTTCTGGTTTGTAAAGGTAGAAATGCAGTCTGGAACTAAGACCACTTCCCAATTTATCCCTTTTCTAGATCCAAGCTGAGTGTCTTTCTAAAAAAATATACAATGGGTAAAAAGCAGGTGTGAAGTCAAATGAGGGAACAGGAGTCCTTATTTGGTATTTCCTTCAAAACTGGAGAAAATTACTAGTAAAATATCTTCCATCCTTAAATTTTCTGGGCCAAGATAAGGAGTCTTTGTGTTTTGGGAAATGCTGCAATACCTGCAAGGCAGGATTTTCTAAAGGGTCTAAATGAATTGAGTTATATACAAAATATATTTTACTGGTTACATAGGCAAATTTTCAGCTGGTATATTTTTTCCATTTTTATTTTTAATTAAAGAAACAAACATAACAAAGTAGTAGCTGGCCTATTGTTACTGAGTATACTTAACCTCAGTGTAGTGGCAACTGTGATATAAACCATCTGAAGATAATTTCTCCCCATAGTTAGTCTTGATTAATTGGAAATATTAGGGACTTTTTAATGTTGTTCATAAGTCTTTAAAGCAAAACCCCACACTTGTAACTTGCTCCAACTTAGCTCACAGGAGTCAATTTTTTTCCTACAAACCCAAGATTATTAAGAAATCAAAGTTCTCAATAGATGTTTCTGAAGTTCATCAAGCTGCTACTAGATTGCAGACCAGTTGTGTCAACTAAATCACGTAGGTTAATTTGCCAGAAGAACTGTTGCAATTCATAACACAAAAAATAGTACACAAAATATGTCAGGACTAACCAAGGAAAATGCAAATTATGGATGCAGAAACATTCATAATGGAATAGACTATGTCTTACTGGAGCTGTTAGATAGTGTTGTGTAGTGCTTAATATTTTCGCTACAGAGCCTTCATTCTTTGAATTTATTCACAAGTTCATATCTTTATTTGCCTTCAGGTGAAATATTTAATCTACTTACCCATCTTATTAAAGGACATACTTGCTTTGGAGGAGGATGCCATGACATTTAAATCACAGATTATTTTATTATTAGGTAAGCTTAGAAGAAAGTTGAAGTGCATAGAAATGACAGACCTTATAAATAAGTCTGTCAAACATATTTGAGTCTGAAATCAGTTAGAATTCTCTCCTCTTTTCCCTAGTAATTTACATCCTTAGGTGGATTATCATCATAAGTCATTACAAAAAGCTTATCTTGGAACAGATGCTGGAAAAATTTTTCAAGTGCTTTATGAGACAAAAGAGACAAACACACGATGAAACATCATGGTGGTGCTTGGATTCTGAATATTACCAAAGAAATGTACTTTATTTCACTTCTTTAAAATGTATTGCTCATTTAGCACCTGTTAATTGACAAGAATTCTGCTTTTCAGAAAGTTTCATGTTCTTTTTCTTCTCCTCTGTCGACAACTGTGTTGTGGTGGTTTCCCCCTACATCTTATGGAAATGTCTCTTCTACAAAAACCTAAAGACACTCACCTGACCTAATTCAGTGTTAGGCTTGATGGAGTTCTGAGCAACCTGATCTAGTTGAAGATGCCCCTATTCATTGCAAGGTTATTGGACTAGATGACCTTTACAAACTATTCTGTGCTTCTATGATTCAATGATAACTATGATAACTATGTCTCCAGATGCTGAAAAGGACCCCAAATTGATTTTTCAAACTTCCCACAGAATACTTTGTTAGCTGTACCCCAAGTAAGAATATATTTGCCTTACAGAGATGACAGAAAGTGCAGGAAGAGCATTCTTATAACTGTGTTTGCTTATTTTGCTCAAAAACCTAGTAACCACTTCTGCATGTTTGAATTTGTACTGGCATATTCATAGTGGCACTAGCCAAATACTTGTGATTTTAGCCCTGGTGGCATAACAGGATTTTAGCAGTGGTCTAGCACATTCAGAGGGGAAAATACTCATCAGTATATTCCATCTTACCTCCTGACAGCCTCTTCCCTAAAGAGAAGGGGCTGAGGGGAATTATAGACCATCCAAACTAACATGAATTCATAGAAAAATACTACAACAGAGTCAAACAAAGTCCTGTTTTCAAGCATATTTAGGGCTTTGAGCAACCTGGTTTAGTGGGAGGTGTCCCTGCCCATGGCAGGGGTGTTGGAACTAGATGATCTTTAAGATCCCTTCCAATCCAAACCATTCTATGATTCTATGATATTTTTCAGGTAAGCACTTGGAATATAGCAGAGATGAACAGAATCCTATGTAGCATATGTCATATGACATATCACAACTATGCCAACCACCTTCTTTCTGTGATGGGGCAACAGCTTTGGTAGATAGGGGAGAGGCTTTTATTATCATATATTTTAATTCAACTGCCCCTGTAATTTTCTCATAAATAAGCAAAATAAAAGTGGTATTCCCATAACTTCTAATGAGGGCCACAAAAGTATAATCTGGAAAGGGCTGAGGTGGTTTAGGCTGAAAGGAGGACTGAACAAGTGAACAGGAGTACAGTCTTCAAGTTTGTGTTGCAAATAATTTGTTCTCCATGTCCATCATGGACAAGACAAGAATTAATGGACTTACATTTTAGTGATAGAGTTAGGTGTCAACAAAAGCTTTAGAACACTAAGGATTATGAGGCACAGGAAGACTGGGCTTTTCCTTGTGGGAGAGCTCTAAAACCAGGCTAGACAAGCAACACCAAGAATTGCAAAAGGGTCACTGATCTTGCCTTGGGGTGGTGAAAGTTTCAGAAAACCTCTTGGTGTCTCCTCTATCCTATGATAACACAGTGTTCTTTCCCAAAGCAACAACTGTTTGCTCACCAGAACACACAGGGCAAGCTCTCCCACCTCTTTCTGTTCAGATGACCTCTGACATTTGCCCAGCAATCAATCAATTATGGTCTGAAAAGTGAGCATATTGCCAGAAAAGGACTCCTGGGGAAGTTACAAGAATAGAGTATCTAAAATATACATTCACACACACACAGATACGAGGTAGAGATACATCCAGGTACTCCCTCTTGAAGTCTCTGCAGAGTTTTGTCCACTGTCCCAGGTAGCAGCAATAAAGCTTCCTGTAGGATTTCTCACTGTTACTATGCTTAAAGGCTTAGCAAATAACCTTGCATCTGCAGCGTGCCCACTTCGTATACCTAGATGGACCGTAGCTAATATGGACTGCACAGTCCATGTGTGAAACACATGTGTTCTGCCCCAAGACTATGGGAGCTGCATAAATTACACATGTTAAATATGTCAAGCACATGTAGACATGCCCTGAATCTTCATGCATTTTTGGTTCAAAATAACTCCAAGAGTGTTTATTTCAACTATTTATTTATGAGGAGGGACTGCAGGGGAATCTGTGTAATATTCAATTTCCAGAAAATAGAAGATATTATTTATCACAGTGCTGTCCAAGTCGTAAAGTTGGATGCCAATATTTCCTTTCCTTATGCGGATTTTACTCTTGCACATTTATTACTGTGTAGAATTGGAAAATCTTGCTGCAAAATGTAAATTAAGACACCACAGTGGGAGCTTCTGGAGATAACGCAACCCTCTAGTCATCTGAATGTAGCTTTAGGCTGTATCTCTACTTATCAGCACTATTTACTACCAGACATTTAAAGCAAGCGGGAAGTGAAGTGTCTTTAATCTTTCTTGCAACATATCAGTTCAGTTTCTTCAACATATCAGTAGAGAAGAAAACAAATTAGAACAGCCATGTTTGAATTAGTACACTAAACCCAATCTGCAGTTCTGCAGGACTCAAAAAATGAAGCCACTATTTATACCTGATGAAGTAGGACACTGAATACAAACTCTGAAAAGATGAGCTTCACAGTTGATGCTGGTTTTGGAAGTCACTGGAATTGTCACTGGAACAGGCACAGGTTTTTAACTACCAGCTTTTTCTGTGCATTGCCCTCGTAATAGAAGGCAGGATTGCTGGCTTCTCTTCAAGCTGATGCTTCTTCTTGTTGAATAATTACCCTAAAGAAGGATAATTATATTTTTTCCCAAGGACAGAAGAAGCAGGCTGAAAAAACATGTAGGGCAAAGAGACCGCTGCATATAAAAAAATGGTAATATTTGGAAAATTGCAAGTTTTATTTTCTTTCTTTTTTCTCTACATTACTCAGATTTCTACAAACTCTGAACAAAACCACAGCTTTAGCCAGAACAAACTAGGAATTTGTTATTTTGGTCTTCTTTAACCAAATTTAATTAGAACCCTGAGATGACTTTGACGCTGTCCTGCATAACAGCCTTCTCTCTAAATTGGAAAGACATGGATTTGATGGATGTACCACATGGTCGGTAAGGAACTGGCTGGATGGCCACACCCAAAGAATTGCAGTCAATGGCTCAATGCCCAAGCGGCAACCAGTGACAAGTGGTGTTCCTCAAGGATCAGTACTGGGACCAAGATGTTGGCAACATAGATAGTAGGATTGAGTGCACCCTCAGCAAGTTTGCCAATGATACCAAGCTGTGTGGTGCAGTCAACACACTGGAGGGAAAGGATGCCATCCAGAGGGACAGGCTTGAGAGGTGGGCCCATGCAAACCTCATGAAATTCAACAAGGCCAAGTGCAAGATCCTGCACGTGGGTTGGGGTAATCCCAAGCACAAATACAGGCTGGGAGGAGAATGGATTGAGAGCAGCCCTCAGGAGGAGGTTGTTGGTAGATACAAAGCTCAACATGAGCCAAGAATGTGCTCTATAGCCAGCTGCCTACAGAAGTTGTGTATGTCCCATCCACATCCACACATCCATAACCCCCAGCTTGGATAGAGCTTTGAGCAACCTGGTCTAGTGGAAGGTGTACATGGTCATGGCAGAGGGGTCAAACTGGATGATCTTTAAGATCTTTTCCAAGTCTAACCATTCTATGATTCTATGAAATTGGGGATATCTGGAATGTATTTGCAGGGTAGAGGAAGTCAACTGAGGCATGGAGCCAGCACAATTCTTAAAAGCAAAGGGTCAGTCCTGCTCCATGAGTTCTTCAAATTCATTAAAAATGGCTGCTTTCACAGAAAGAGTTACAAGCACAGCACTTTGTTTCTCTGAGACTTCTTTTTATTCTTTGTTTCTTTTGCTTAAAATAAAAATTATCCATTCTTTGTTGACCTTATAGTGCAGGACTTCTAGTGTCCCTTGTAGAGTTTGGACTAATACAAAGAACAGCTGGTACTACTAATACTAATGGATTTCCTGGTTTTAGTTCAAATACAGTAAACTTTTATTTTTGTTCACACTAAATCTGAAGATAGGTTTTTCGTATTTGTTTTTCTCCAGTGAGAATCATAAGCTTTAAATGTACTTTTAGAAATAAAAATGAAAAAGGGAAGAAAGAAAGTGCTTTTTAATATGTTGGCAAATATGTGTACCATTTTCTTTCCTGCCTGCATTTTAGTCCACTCCTGTGAAAGATCCTAATCAGGACTCCAGAAACGACCAGATGATTTGTGAGACCCCAGTGAAAACATGTACTGCAACGAAAGAATTTAAAACTTAATTATATACATTCAAGAAAATATCTGTCAAAACTGCTTCAAACTTTTAATTAACTGTATATGGAGTGTGAAGGGGTCAAACCAGTATTAGCACCATGCTCTATGAAGTTTCATTTCCCTGTAAAATGGGAGACTGCAGAGGTGTGGGCAGAGAACTACTGGGGCTAAGACACAACCTGAGATGGGTGAGGACTGGAGGTCCTTGGTATGTCAGAGAGAGGACCAGCCCTTTATAGGACACAGAGCAGTCAGGAGAAGGCTCTCAAAGATGTTGAGCACATCAGAGATTCAAGCAGGTAGGAGACAGAAAGGTGTTTTACAATTCAGCTGAGACATTTGAGTTTTAACTTGCTTATAATTTCTTGTGTTTAATAACCTGTATCTAATTTAAAGGAAGGAAGGAAAGAGAAGATCCCTCTATCTGCTTACACAGAACAACAATATTTATTTATTCCTTCCCTTGGTTCAGAAAAGATAGGCTGCAGATATTTTTGATTTACAGGACAAGAAAGAGAAGCAAGAGCATGTCTGTGTTCACATCCCCATACTGCTCACTCGTGAGTGTCCTCCCAAAGCACAAGCTGCCTGGCAGTACCTGTGGTGGGCACAATACTCCAGGCATTTGAAATGTAGAATCATGTGTAAGTCAAGTGCAAAATGTTTCTTTTGAGATATCCATTTCACAATTAAACAACTCTTTTTTTTTTTTTTTTTTTTCACTTTTAGCACTTTATTCCAGCATCTTTTCCATTCATTTTGAATTAATTCAGAGATGGGCATTCAGATGAACTAAACAACAAAGTTCTAAATCTGGTAGACTTTGGCATGGGGGAGCCTAGTGTCTCCCCATGGTTCTCCATGCTCAAAGCTTTGAAACCTTTGTTTGACAGAATGACCGTGGAAGAGGTTTTTGTGGTTTTATTCTGTAGGTCTCTGTCCTGCAGCCATTATCCCCCAAATCCTGCCCAAGTTTCTGGTCATTGCACCAGGGCTCGGGACAATATTGCAACAAGTACAACATTTTCATGAATACACAGTGTTTGCTCTACAGCGCTGATTCTATATGTTATTTTTCATGCACAAGGTTATTTTCAAACTCACTAGTCTCTACCAATACCTTTACCACCATCCAAATAATTTTGTGATGGCACCACTTAAATCTATGGACTGTGGTCTCCCTCTCAAACACAGTAGGGTTCACCTCTCACCAAAGGCACATGAACATTAACTTTAAGGCTAGAAGAGAAAACTACCAGAATGGAAAGTCAATAAAAACAAGTATGTTCTCTATAGGATTGAAGCTGTTGAGGGAAATTTTAGCACCTGGAAAGCAATTCTTTATGTAGTCAATAAACTGAATATAAAAAAGTTGTAGTAGTCTCAAAGCATAAGGTTGGTCACAATGAATGTGTTCAAGGTAAATTCAACTAAGGGATCATCAGGGAGCAATTTTTAGCAGGGCATTGCTGAAACTGAACCAAACAATCCTCCTTCCATATGAACACTGTATTCCTGCCATAAGGCCCTTATGAATAACAGCATTAAGGAACTGGTTTATTTAATGCGAATTGGTCTCCTTGGAACAAATCTGATGATCATTTCACAGTCTCGCTAGCTTGGAGCGGAAAGTGATTTGGGATGAGATATAAAAGTTTTTGCATTCCTCCTCTGTCTGTGTAGTAGATCCTCACACTAGTAGGTAGAAAAGCAGTTTTTAAGGTGGTTTTGCCTCTGCTTTAGTAGAGGCAAGAGCAGCGTAGTCAGTGTTCCACAGCTGGTGTGGTGGGCTTTTCTCACAGCAAGCTCCATCTCCACAGGATTTGAACCTTTGCCCCCTTGAACTGTTTGCCTACAAACAGTTTTTCTTTACCTGGTCTCCCAGAGAAGACCCCTCTTGAAATTTTGCTCTGATTATTTCTTCTGGTTTTCCTCTTGCTCTGCTGTGTAGCACCAATGAGAGCAAGGCAAAATGATAAACATCTGCCTAACATGAATTTGAACTGTAGCCAGCTATGATTCTCGTCAACATTGATTTTAGTGCTCTGATTATAGCCCCAGTGCACAGCTTTCTTTTGATCTTCTTTCTGAGTATTTCTCTACCTTGATACACTGATGATGATACAGTATTTGTCTTAAGCACCAGCCAACACTTCATTTGGGTTTCTGGGATCAGGCATCCTGCCGACATGCATTAAAGGTATCGAATGTCTCTGCTTCCCAATTGTCAGTTCATATTTTGGTGTTTATTTGAAGAGACTGGTAAATGTGTTTTTCAATTATCAGTCACCCACATTTTGGTACCAAAACACTGTTTGGACTGGGTGTTTATTACATCCTGCTGTTCATGTACACAAAATAGCTATTTTAATGGGAGTGAATATGGTATGTGATTAAAACCTAACAAATGCAGCTCTAAAAAAATGATACATGGGTATGTGTGCTACCCAACCATCTAATAGTGCCTGCATGTGAAATATTTTTGTTCTGAAGATAGATTAATAGACCTTTAATCTATTTACTGCCAGTACACTCTCATATTTTACTACATCTTTTAATAAGCAGCTATTAAACTCATATCTTTGCACATGTTGACTATTTAGGTAGTTGATCCTTGAAAATGCCATAACTCTTCTTTATACACAGTCATATCACTTTTCCTCTTCTTTGTAAGCATGGAGACACTGTAAATATCAAATTTGTATGCATTATCTTTGATCTGTATTGTTGCTGTTTAATATTAGGCAGGAATTAGGAAACGTTCCAACTTGTGTGAATACTGCAGTATGATTGTACAATGAGAAACTTATTTATAGTTCACTTATTGCTGAAAAATAGCTTTTGCTAAGTTAAACCAGAGAAATGTGATGTTCCACTCTTTACTCCAAAACACTTAGCACAGAAATGAGCTACGGTCACTGTGTAGTGTCTTCAGAAAATGCTGACTCTTCCAACAGCAGCAGTTGCATCTGTGTCATGTTAGTGTGGACACACACAAAATGTTGTGGGTTTTTTTAAGTTTAGTGATCTTTAAGATCTCTTTGAAAAAAATCTTAGGAAACTTTAGGCATTTCAGAAATTCTGGGTCCAAGTTTTGCAACACAGCAGCCTTTTAAATCCAGATTGCTCTGTCTTCACTAAATAACCTTCCAGAATTGAAGTAGCTGGAGATTTTTCAGAGAGGGAAGAGCAGTTCAGAACATGTGTATTTGGAACCACGTTGTAAATTGTGTTTTCTTTACCTCTGTGAATTTTTGTCCTCAAAACACCATCTGTAGGTCTGTTGCTAAAGGTTCTCTTCATAGATCCAGTTTTGCAGTTTGTTGCCAATATTTAGGAGTCCCTAAGTGTCCAACTATTTGGTAGATGCGCTATCAGGAAGCAGAGGAGGAATCATCCTACATGGGCTAGAAAGGCACTGCTGAACTGCTCTCCAAATCTGGCTCCATCCCAGAGGATGAAAACTGATGTGATGGTGCATTTATTTGAGTGTTTCAGGGAAAGATGATCACGGATTCTCTATACAGCTGGACAGAATCACTTGTAAGCTGCAGAGATTTACCCAGCAGCGCTTTAGGAGGTTAACCTTTAGGAGGTTAATGCACAGGGTTTTTTATGGGCTTTCTGCACTGGAGTAGATTTCTCTCATGGAAGTATCCCCAGAAGAGAAAACACAATAACGTGAGCTCCTAGGCTTCCATAACAGCCTGCCATCAGCCACAAGTGAGAGAAACTGCAGGATGCAGTGATGATGGAGGAGAGAATTAGAAACATGTCAGACCTTGCATGGGAATTCTCTGCACTTCTCACTATCTGCGGTCTGGGCAAACTGGATATAACATGAGAGTCTCTTATGCATATTTTGGAATAGTCCTCCTCATATTCCCACTGTTTCAGAATCTTTTTCTTAATTTTTCCATTCATTTCAATGATTGAACAATCAAATAATTGTGAAAATAAAGGTATTTAGCACAGATTTTAAACACAGTGGTAACCATGCTTAATAGACTAAAGTTTATCTTAAGAATTTCGTCAATCCAAATAGTAACACAAAGAAAAATTTTCATCTACAACTTTAGCGGGTTTTTTTCATTTCACTTTATTCCTGCCTATATATTTTATAGTTATTGTAGATGTGGAATTAAAATACATCGAGAAGCTGATGTATTTTATTTAATTTTTTCCCTTAGTTTTTTATTTTTAAGCATGATACTTTAAAATTTTTTCCAGGTGTACTATCCTCATACTATTATTAAGCATCTGTGTATGTACCTCAAAAATGTTCTTAGGCCTTATAAGTGCACTGAGTCCCTGCTTTTATCCTTCATGTTCACAAAATTCATGGGGCAAACTGACTGTTCAAGGAAGCTGCATATAATATTCCTTGAATGTACTTCTGAAAAGCAATGCATAATTTCTTATGTCTGTGGTGAGAAACATGACTTCAAAAATAGTCTAAAGCCAAAGGGAATTCCAAACATGCATGCTTTAAAAAGTAATTATTTTCTTTTTAATTCATTTTTAAAGTGATCACAAAGGATTCAAAACTGAAAATGTAGTCCAACTTAGCTGAACAGAGAGAGTAATAAATGCCAGATTTATAAATGAAGCATGCTAGTAAAAACATAACTTTAACAAAAATTGAATCGACAGAAACGTGCAGAGACTAAGTCTGCAGAATAGATTCAAAATATCCAGAGTACTTAGGAAATAGGGGATCATCAGCAATATTACTTTCGAGTCATACAAGTAAAGAAAGTCAACCGGTTTGCTTTTGTCTTACCAAGTGACAACATAGGGAAAATAGTTGAGTATCTGTATAGTGATTTTGACCATGTCATACTGCAAATTTAAGGGTTGACAGGGGAGATCATCTTTGTCCACCAATTTGGATTGTCTTTCAGTGTATAACATCATGAGCTGTTCAAAATTTCAAAGCAACTACTTTACTTAAGAGTATCAGGCCTTTTAAGGGTTGTTTTTTAAATAACTGATGTGCGAGACTACCCTTGGAGAGAGCATCGAGGAAAATGTTCACCTACAGTGATGATCTGCCAGTGCGGGACTGCACAGAATGCTGCTGGAAGTCCTTCAAGCTTGTGTTTCATAAAATTAATAGGAAGTTTGTAGGCTTCGGGTTTGCATGTGTCCTTCTTTGGGTTGTACTGTATTGAATAAATGACTGAAAACCATATCCAGAATACTAGTTGGATAATCCTAGTAGCTTATCCCTAAATTTTGACACTGTCCTGCAAAAACAGAGGCAGAACATCTCCAAACTTGTAAACCTTTCCAAGTTAGGGGTTTTAATTAAAACCTTAAAGCCTTTCTAATTTGGAGGTTTACTTAAATCATTTATATTTGAAATATATGTGATTTTAATTTATATATATTATTTTAATTAAATCATTTATAGCAAATAGCATTAATATTTATTGCAAAGAATAATCACATCTTTTAGCGAAGTACCTAAAAATCTGCATAGGAGTGGGACTGTATTGAGCCGGGCTCCGTAGAAATATGCAATAATCACCCCATCACTCACAACCCAAACAGACAACAGAATGGAAAGAGGAACATGGAATGGCCAATACAACAAACACCATAAACATCTTTTTCAAACAAAATACTTTTAGAGGCCTGGAAGGAAGAAGGTAGTTATATGGAGCTGGGCAGCTGGCTGACTTCCAAAGAAAGAAATAGAATATATGGGGAAGATGAAATGAAAATCAAATGTAGACAGAGTGCTTAATCTTTTCTTTTCTAGAAAAGATCAAAACTCTTTTCTCCCTAGCAACAGCTAAAATTACATAAATAGATTCCTAATATTAGTGGCAAAGTACTTATAAGAAATTACTGCTTTGTCACCAGTAATGGTAATATAATTTGTTGTTGCTTTATTTTATTAATTACAGTAGTGTCTAGAGAACCCAGCTAATAGGGTCCACAATACTTTGGCTGGTTATAAACAAATTGAACCAAGTTATTCTGTGTAGACAAGAGGGAAGAAATAAATAAATTTAGAACAGAAACTCAACATTTACAGTAGGCATTTTTACTGTCTTGATATTTTTCCACTGAAATAAATTATTCAGTGAAGAAAACCCAGTGTACATAAGCTATGGAGAAGAGCTGCTGCATGGAACACAGAGTGGAAGGTTCATTTTGAGGTGCATAGTGAAGATGTAAAGGAGAAATATTCTTGAGTATTGTGTCAGTAAAGAAAAGGGTGAAAAATGTGTAAGGAAATTATGATATTGAGTGATTGGCTGATGTACAGTGGATCACATTCAATGTAAATAAGTGTGAAGTGCTGCATGTTTGGAAAAAATAATCCTGTCTCTCCAAAATCACTGATGGAGTCTCACTGACCATTACCAACCAGGAGCCAAGGAACAATAGTCAGCTCTATAAAAATGTCAGCTCCCCATTCCAGGGCCAAAAAGCAAATCAAATGCTAAGAAATATTAGGAAATGAAACGGCAATGAAACATGCATCATCATTATGCCTCTGTGTATCCATTGTGCTCCCACATCTTAAGTATTTTGTGTAGCTCTGGCCCTTATTTCCACTCCCTTCATTTAATGGAAGATTATCCTAGAACAGGAGAAGATTCAGAGGACATTAACAACCATCAAAATTACAGAATGACTAGGGAAAAGATTGTTAATCTGAAGGAAAGATGACTGAGAAGGTCTAGTAACTCATGGAGACTTAGACAGGACAAGCAGAAGACAGCTGTATATGGTCTTCTCCAAGGCATGCTAGGAAGACAGCAAGTAGCAGCTTCAAAACAAACAGAAGTAAGCAGTTCTTCGTAAAATGCACAAGGAAGCTGTGGGAATTCCTTGCCTCAGTTAAAATCAGATGCTGAAAGTTTATTTACACTGTTTGACCCAGTGTAGTCATTCTCATTTTTTTATATGCCAGCACTATTTTATGGTGGTTGAAGATGCACACACACCAAGGATACAAAAAGGAGTAGGGAACCAAACTTTCATAAATCCTGAGATAAATACTGAATTTACAGTGAAAACTCAAACCCCAAACTTTCTATTTAATTGAAAAGCCAATCTCTGCTGAGATTAGAACCTCTTCCAGCTCCAAGTCTTGAAACTTCCTTTGCATTTCCATTACCACTACATTATATATCCCTTACTCTCAGCAGGCAGCAGCTGGAGTGTTGACTGCTGTAGAGGGGACAGTGACCAGGCTTTAATGCATTTCATCACTATTACCCGTCTCCATGTACCATTAAAAGAATGCCCAGGACTTAGATCCTAATTCAGCACACTCCTAACGTTCTGGAGCGATGTCTCCACTTTCCCTGTACCAGCTGCTTCTTCACTAGAGTTGGAATCAGAACATACATTTAATCTAAGCGGAGGCCTGAAGGCAGTAATATTTAAAACAAAAACCTAACTGCTTAACTAATTGTACATTCTGTACGAGTACTCTCAACAGACTAACAACAAGATCAAAACAATGCTATTAGAGACCTGGTAAATATTAAAGGAAGAAAGCAACAACGCAACAAAAGCTAGAATGAATGCTCACAGTCGCTTGTTGTCCCTTCACTGGCCAATTAAAAATCTTTTAGTCTTGCAAAGCTGTCATCCAGGAACCACTAAGTACTTAGCAGTAAAATGAGCAATAATTAGTTGTACATGAAAAGGCAGATCCAAAATGTGTTAAAAATACCTCCAAACTAGCAAGAAAATATACTAAAAGAAAAAAATAAATATGGCCAAGAACATACTCTATTAAAAAAGAAAACCAGACATGGCACTGCTACTGTGTGTTTCTTTGTTCTCCACAGACTGAAGGAGACATGGTTAGTCTCACTGTAAAATATAGTAGGCTTTAGGAATTATTTCTCATTACACCATGATCTGTGTAAGTCAACAAATCATGAAAGATACCTAATATCCCCATAAATTAAAAACATGGAAATAAATACCTGTAGTGGGTCCATCATAGACCAGTGTCTTGCCTCTGAGATTATTTCACAGCTGAGGAGGGCATTCTGTCTCCTTTTCCCAACCCTTGTCCCTCCCAAATGAGAGTCCTATCTGCTCAAACTAGAAGAGCTTTCACCTTCAGAACATGACATTTTAGAAATGGGGAACCTCCTCAGGGGCAATACGCCTTTCATGACATCCTGATCAAAAATAAAACACTGTAATTAGGTAAATAAGTAGACAGACTGCAAAAAGGCAACTGACAATCTCAAAACATACCTAAAAGGGGGAGGAGGAGAAGATTATAAAGCATAGAATTTGACATACCTGCTGTCTTTCAGATTTTCTGGCATATACAAGTTATTTTTGAGAGTAACAAATAGATGTACATTAGATTGAAGGTAAGCGTATGTCACCCAGCTTGGCATTTCCATGTGTTCTACATATTGCCATGTAGCTATCTCTGCAAAGAAAAAGTGTTGCATAGATCCAAAATTTCAAGACTAGCTTTCCATATTGTACTCATCTCAAGTAAGCACCTATTCATGGCTGGCTATAGACATGACATTGCAGGCACAAGCTAGATTCCTGAAAATTTGGGCAACTGTAATCATCACAGAAGAACATGTTTGCCTTTTATTTCCTTCTGTAGGAAGGAATATACAGTATGAGAACTTTTGCTTAGAAAGCAGAGTATTTTTGATGTCATGGATTGAGTCAAATTTTCTGTAGACAGATTCTGAGTCTAATTGTAATTCATTGTAATAGCGAATTAGAACTCTTAGAAGAGTGAATAAAATATATTCTCACTATAGAATAGTGAATAAAATCTTTTCCACCTTGTAAGTAACCTGTCGTACAAGTCAATTACTTCAAGCTGTCTATATATTTAAAACTGTCCCTCAGGGACACTGGAAAATGTTTCTTTTACCTCTTTCTTGTCCCACAACAATTTTTTTCAAACTTCGGTGTGGAAACAAGTCTAAAGTTAATTTTGATCTAGAGATCTGGTCGGGGAATTCTAAGTTAAAAATTTTGGAAAGGAAAATAGGGATTTTTTTAAAAACTGACTACTAGCTTTTGTTTGTGAATGTTGATGAACCTTTTGCATGGACAACTTCATGGGATCCAAAACTGAATTTCTGGTTCTATTGTTTCTAGGAGACCTAAAAACCCAATCTCTTCACAGTACTTCATGAAATATCAGAGACTCATATTCAACATTCCTCCTCAGTTAGTTAAAGGAGTATGTATCTGGGATAAAAGAGAAACACCTTAAAACAGTTAAATAGCACTTCATTAGTTAAAAGCATAGTTTTAGATGTGAGAACGACTGGGCAGGATCTCGGATCTACCTTTTCCTCCTATAAGTGGCCTATGCACGAGTGTCCCCACTTCTCGAAAGGCTGGAACTAGGTCATACAATCTAGTACTCAGGGTAAACTCTCCTGCTTTTTGTCCCATGGTGGTTGGAAACTGGAAATATAATCTCACATGGCTTTATAGAGTGGGAAAATCACATCTTGCTCAGATTTAGTGTTTTACTTTGGAGTCCTGGAGTCCATGGGAAACAAGTTCTGAGAATGGGAGCCTTTCTGGATTTTTTGAAGTTTTAAAACACTAAGCAAAGCGATCCAGTTAATTTAGAAATGGCTGTAGCTTCTTCATAGAAAAAAATTAAGGTTCTGTGGAAAGGATAGCTACAAAAGAGAAAAGAAATAATTTTTGGCTTGTTTTAATTACTGTCCAGTATACACATTATTCTCAGTTATACTCTTCTGAAAAGCTTTTTAGCAAATCTTTAGAAATTAAGCTGACATAAGATGTCATTCCTGAAGGAAATTTTGAAGTAGCGAAGTGGTAATGTTAATGCAAAATAGATTCTGTGACTGCTTTTGCTGAAATCTGAACATTTTAAACCTTTTCTCATGCTGGGTAGTGAGAGAGATCTCTTTATATTAATTCGGACTTCATAGAAGTCACATGATAGGAATACATTCCAAAAGTTAAGATACAAGATTACTCTTTAACCATAGAACAAACCAACAGGAATTTTAATCAAGACAATATCCAATAATGACTGAATGTTTTTGGAGGGGATCCAGAATATACATTTGGGAATTTTATTCTTGATCGCCTTTGAATTTTGTAAAAAATATTTTAAAGTTTGGGGAATATGCCACTCCGGCTGATTCCAGAAACCAGCCATCTAAGGTATTAAAGAGTTTCATCTGTTCAGACATTGAATATTGCAAATCTGTTTCAGTAATTCATACCAGATAAGTTCACAATGAATGAGCCTAAGTGAAGAAACTTGTTTCCCTTAAAGTAGGACAGAAGTCAGAAATGGAAGAAAATATAACTAACTGAAACAATCCTTTTAAGTCTTCATCATATTTCAGAAAATACTAAGGCAGTTGCTTTTCTTAACTTCTCATCAGTTAATCTAAAATTACTGAAACTGTACTGTTTGCAGCACTGTGATGGACTGAAATTTCTTACACTCTGTATGTGTCTCCACATGTGTATAGATGCATCCGTGTGTCTGCATATTTATAATAATATGAGTGTTCAGAAAATTTCAATCCCTGTTTTACTGAAGGGTCATGTTATCTTCAAAATATATGGATTGATATGTCATACTCTAATGCTCCAGCCTGCACATGTATTTTTTTCTTACTGGAAGCAGATTACAACAGGTTTGTAATCTGCTTTTGCCGAGTTCCCTAAAATACTGTTGTATGACTGGAAATTTTGACGGTACTGAAACTACATGTATTATCATAAAATTCCTGTCTTATCTGTTCCACAGCTTCCATTTGGGGTAATTTTATAGGCAGCTAATTTAAAACAATTTAAGAAAATGAAACAATTGGAATTGTTCGTTTTAGGCTACCGTGATGTCTCAGTTGAAATATCAATATCAATGAGAGATGAGATTTTAGGCAAAAGGAAATTAAGACTTCTTGGGATGAACAAGAATGAGCATTTTAGGGTGATGTTAATCTTCTCTTTCTAGGATTAAGCAGCTTCCAGCTATTCTAGGACCTGATTATGATGGTGACTAATACTTTAGTAGAAAAGTGGCAAGGGTTTACAAAGTGGGAAAAGTTTCATACTTTTGTTTCTTTTTGGTATTAATATAAACTCCTGATCCTTTGTTTTCTTCTTGTAGCTAATCACACAACTTAATCTCCTCTGTGCAGTGAAAGTTTAAAAGCCCAATTCTGTAAGCTATAAAACAAACTACACACAGAAAGGAATTTACAGTATGTTAAAAGAATAGGAGAAGAGGCTAATAGAGTTGTATACATTTCAAGGATAGATATAATCAAGTGTGTACAATATAAAGCAGAAGGTTCATAATGATTGAAAAAGGAGAAGGAAAAAAAAAGCTATTTTGTAGTAGCTGCATGAACTCTGGCTGAACCTTGCTATTTGGCAGCCTCCAGTAAGGACAGCCTAAGATGAGGCATTAGGGTTTGAATCTGAGAAGCTGACATCAAGCAGACAGCAAGACATGATATCTTATTTTCCTGAGCTATGCTGACACAAATTGAACTCCACTTATTATTTTCTTATGCCAGTAAAGTTGCATTTGGCATTTAAGCATTTTGCTTGCAGATGTTGGAGTGCTGGTTGTCTTAATTTAAATAATTTGCAGATTGTTTGGTAGTATTAAAAGATAGAAACTCATTCTTCATATGAGTCCAATTTTATAAGCTTTATTTTTTTTCCTGACCTTGTGCAAGGTAAGAATTCGATATTAAATCCAAGTAGCCCAAGGGTACAAAGACAGTCTTTGGTGTTATTCAAAACTAGGAGTGGAGAAAACTTGCCTTTGAGCTGTTTAACTGATTCAAATAAGAAGAAAAGATGAAAATTCTTCAAAATTATTTGAGGTAAGGAAAATGAAAGTGTTATTTCTTTGTCAGGCAATGTATGTAGATCATAACAGTAATGCATATCATATATGAATAGCAAATAGTTAATGCTTCTGGCTTTAAGGGAGCTGTACTTCAACAGTAACGTCTAGATACCCCATTTCATAGAATTAAATAGATAGGTGAAGAGTCATCATTACTTCTGTACATATGATACTTGAATCTTTTCAGTCAGTGCCATACAGATGTTACAGTTTTCCCCTTCTTAAAAAAATATCTTCTTTCCGTTGTAGGTTGCGTTGCTTTTATTTGCTTATTTGTATTCCTAGGCAAAATGTTCTAAGAGAATACTAGTGATTTTTTTTGAAAAGAGAATAAGATGTCAGTTTACATTACAACCCCCCAGGGTAAATGGAGAGAATTCATAAAGGGTTAGAAAAAAATGTAGTGCTTTATAATGAAATGTACTTCATGTAATTTATGACTACACAGTTAGAGTATAGTCTTTCTTTCCTATTTTTCCCATGCTGTCTACAAATCCTTCATAATTGTCTAGGGGAAAAAATATTTTACCACTTATTAAGAAACAATGTAACTTGTTTTCATTTTGCCAAAAGAGTTATCTTTCAGAAGTACATGGCCATGTTGTCAGATTATGCTAATGATCTAAGAAAGTGAGGCTGAGGCTGATGGCTAGGAGATCAGATGAGACCATAGGTCTAGTGAAGGTGGTGAGAGCTTTACCGGTGGTATCAACAGGACAAGGATTTGTGGGGGTCTTCTCTCATAAACCAAGCTCTTCTGCATATCTCTCCTATCTATAAGATTGGAAATAATAATATCTATCTATGTCTACAAAAAGCTTCAAAGTCACCAAATGGGAAAAAATTAGGCATTACTGATGGCAGGAATATCTAGCAGTATTTGTGTCAAGAGACAATCGGGCCTTATCTGCTTTCAGACCAAGTTAAATATCACATGTAGACTGTCTATGCAAAATGATTTACCTTGATTGCAGTGAGTTACTTATGAAAAATGAGAAAACATATGTCACATCATAATGTGTATCTTACCTAAAGCAATATTTTAATGTGATTTGATAGATTGCCCAGAAAGTCGTTGAAAAAATTTGTGTCTGTTGGACTTCCAGGGATTAATGGGAGTAATTAAGGGATATACAGACATTGCAGAGAAATTAAATGACTTCTTTGCCTTTGTCTTCACCACAGAGGATGCCAGGTGACATATCTTCTCTTTTCTGGAAATAAGGGTGAGATACTGTCAGAGGCTGCAATATCAACAGAAGACATACTGGAACAGAAGGAAAAAATTAGAGAACTACTGGTTATTAAAATAGGAGAGTTTATTTCCAGGGGTTCCAAAGGAGCTTAAGAATGAAATGGTTGAACTGTTAAAAAACCCTAAAATTCAGACTCATTAAAATCAACTACTGTGCCTGATCACCAGTGACTATCTTTAATAAGAGAGCTACAGATGATCCTGGGAATTGAACACCAATTTCTTTTCTTAATATCAAGGGTATTGTGCAACAAAAATAAATAAATGAGAATCATAATAGAATAAAGGCAGTGTCTACCTCACAAAGAAAAACATACCTTTCTAATCTATTAGAGCTTTACAGGAACATTGCTCACAAAGAAAGAAAAAATAATTTAAAACACCTTTGACAATGTTCTGAAAAGAGACTATTGAGAAGTAGACAAAGAAAAAAAGGCAAAAATTATTTCAAAGATGAGACACTAGCAGCTCATCTACACAGGGTCTGTAAGAACTACACAGTGAGTTATTTCTTAACTTCTTTTGTGGGTGTTCCTAATGAGCAATTTGGAGATGGGTTAAGCAATGTTTCATCAATGGAGACTCAGATGAGGAAGGGAGGAGCTAAGCAATCCATTCAATAAATTAATCAATGATTTCCAGAAGCCTGTAGAAGTTCTAGCAAGGAAAAGATCTTTTTATGTACTATCTTTTTGTGTAATTATGTAATAATTAAGACTTTGGATTTAAAGCACCAATATTGATTTAAAGCACCAATACGGATTTAAAGCACCAATATTGATTTAAATGTAGACTGAGAAAGCAGAGATTTGTACCATTCAGACATCCCCAGACTGGAACCAACATAAACTCATCTGGGGCATATCATGGCTTTTATGGATTTTATCTTCTAACAGCACTTTCTCCATGCTTCCAATATTCAAAAAAAGCTACAGCTAAACCCAAAATAGAAACATAGGAAACGGGTACTTTTTCCGCACCAGAGATAAGCTGTACTGAGAATAAGCAAACTAGACAGAGGTAGTTTATCTGGACAATACAGAAGAAAAGAAAACTTGGTATAAAATACATTTATTCCAGAAAGCCAAGATGCACAATTACTGACAGAATGTCGCTGTTCCACTTCTTCCTCTTGCTTTATTTAAAGCCAAAATAAATTGTTGCAAATCTATTATTAAACTCAAGGCAAATTAGCTATGGGCTTTCCTAAATTTTATTCTGTCATTTGCTTCTTTTTTTTTTTTTAAGCCTGCACATGCTGTACTTTGCAGTCATCTCTGGTCAAGCTTTCATATATTGCATGGAGCTAATGAATTACTTCTGTATTCAGTCACTTAGACTTCATGAATCAGTCATCTCCTCCTGAAAACTGCTCTGGTCTGGATCTTTAACTAGTGTAAATTAGCACCGTGCCAAGAAAAAACTGAGGTGATACAATACTGTACGAAAGTCAAGGACCCGGCACTGTATTTCTGTGGCACTATTACTATTGTCCCTTTGGTAAGTGTTACAGATCTTAAGGATTATATAAAAGTAGATCAATCTAAAATTTTCTTCATCTTTACGAAAGCTTTCCCCTTTGTTGACAAATCTCTGCATTGATGTAAGACATGTGAATAATGCTGGTAGGGTAATACAATTTTCTTTCAAGTGATTTGTGTTCGTACCTTAAGAAATAATAGGGAAAATATAGAAATTGAAACCCTTTTTGTTTTTTCCCTCTTTAACATAACCTATGTTTCTATAACTATTTAATCAACCTCTTTTCTCTTTTCTGAGTATCAAGACTCTGCTTTGAGCCACAGGCTTTTATGCCTTGGAAGCCTTTTTCAGCAGTTTGCAATTCTCCAAGCAAGGAAGTTAGTCTGCCTTTTTGTTATACCTCTCAGGTGTAACACACTGAGCACAAAACTGTGGCAATGCCAGCCAAGAAAAACAGAAATACAGAGGGAAGGAACCAAAAAGAGAGCCCCTGTGTATCCTTTGCTTGCCTTTAGGCAAAAATACTGAAAGCTGCTCTGATACCTCCATTACACTATGTATGAAACCTCTGATGTAGGGCTGTGTTTGAGTCTAGTCCCTGTTTGTTTAGGTTTCTAAACATCATAAAAAATCAT
>JAOXNG010000064.1:10627124-10638847 GCA_028566535.1 Scolopax minor
TGTAGGAAGCACCAAAATTGGTCTCTGAAAAAGAAAAGAGAAGAAGAAAAAGAAGAAGGAAGAAGAAGAAAGTTGCCCGTCGAGCACGGGTGTTCCCGTAGCCGCCGTCCCAGCCGGCGTGTACAGTGCTGTGCAGCTCAGTCACGTTTACTTTGTTTCCTCCTCTTCCTAAAATTAGATTACGATTCCCCGAGTGAGCACAATGATGCCGAAGCCGGACAAGCCCGGGTCTGAATCACTTCAAAGAACCCCCCTATTTTCACCAAACGTCACCCGTCTGCCGCAGCCCTTTCGGAAAGCCCGGTTGCTCTGCATAGCAAGTTGGGTGGCAGCGGGTCCATAATATAGAACTGTTGCCTAGTGTGCCCCTAAGCTCTGCCCTCCTCTTAAAAAAAAAAAAAAAAGGGAAAAAAAAAATCCCACATAATTCAGGCAACAGCTGGAAAGCTTAGCTTAATGGTCTGTGCTTAAATGTGGAAGGTCACAGGGTGCTGATCTAAGGAGCGGAGAAGTCTTGCTCAGCCGACTGTTGACACTTAGTAAACGGAGGAGGAGGGGACTGTGTGTGCATCTGAGAAAGCCATACCCCGGCCGGCGAAGAATAGGAAGCAACTTCTATTCAAGATTTGCAGGGGTCCTGGACCCAGTAGGGAAAAGCAACAAGGCCCTTCACTGCCTCTAAGTTACCTTGTATTATAACAGGATTAAAGTACATTTAGCTTCTCTATTAGCATACTTTAGCCCCATTTAGGCTTACTTGATGTTTCCGATGGCCTTTGATCAGCCTTGCATGGTGCTGGTCAGCTTCAGGACACAGCAGTCAAAAAGCGAGACTGTGAAATTATCCTGATGTTGAATCTCACAGGAGATATTTCTGGCTGTTTTCATTCACTCATCCCCAATATTCGAGTTTCTTTCTCTCTCTCTCTCTCTCTCTCTCTCTCCTCCTCCCTCCCCTTCCCCCCCTACCTCGCTCAAGAAAATAATTTACACATTGTTAAAAAAAGGGGAGGGGGGGAGAGAGAAAGAGAGAGATATTAAAAGAAAAAGGTAGCTTAGTGACCAGTAATAATTAGCTCCTTGTTTGAAATCAGTGCTGGCTTGTATGCCGGTGCTGAAGCATCTATGAAAAATACTATAATTTCTACAGTGTCTGGCTTTTTATTGCTTACATTTGCATATAAATTAAATCCATATTGTAGCTTTAAGGCAAGCTAGGCTTAGAACGCCGTACAGCTCAGGGTCCTATTGTTTTACATCTACTTTCTATACTGTGGTTAAATGAAAAGGGAGGAGAAAGTAAAGGAGGGAGAAAGTCAGCTCTGTAGCATTTTTAATTGCTTCTCTGCCAATTATGGCCAAATTAATATTTAAACTTAGCAGTGCTTTGAGAAATTGTTTACGAAATCCACTTCCTGGTGTTCATGCTCCCTGTGCCTACAGCAATATCTATATTGGAATCTTTTGTTGAAGAAAATGAAAAATAATTGAAGATAAATTCTCTTTTAAAATGTTTTACAGAAACAAATGCTGTTAATTGAACCGTAAATATTTCAGATATAGGCACGATCCTTATTCCCAATAGCAGCCTGAAAAGCCATTACTAGCCAACATTTTTTCACCTGATGCTGTTTGTGTGCAGGAAAAGATCTCGTATCATTTCCTTCACTTGCTTGCATATTTTTTTGTCTTCCTCCTTTGCTTTACGCCGCCGTCTCTGCTCGACCGACTTAGGCTGGCCTGTCTGAGTTCCCGTTTCAGCGCGGCTCAGAAATCCACAGGCTGCTAACGCTAACACATCAGGACAGAGCCTGGGAAGACAAGAGACATTTGCAAAGATGAGTAACAAGAAGCAAATGGCGCCTCAAAGTCTCCCTTTAAAAATTCTTTAATGAGATACAGTACTTTTTCTTTTTTTTTTTTTTCATTCTTTTCTTGGGCTAATGCCTAGTATGTACCAACCACTGGGCCACATTTTTAGGAAACATCTAAATCAAAAGTCAGAAGATTACACAGGGACATAAGAAAATCTTAAGATGGCAGGAGGCCAGGAAGCCCAGCTAGGCCTACCCTCTCCTCCAGTTAACAGTTGTTCTCCATAATATACTGTTTTTCTCCCCCTCTCTCTCTCTCTCTCTCTCTCCATATGCTTCTTGCTCTATTTGAAATCTGGTCAGATCGGTTGCTTCTAGAGCAGCATCTGGTAGCTTATAATATATACCCTCTGGAAAAAAAAAAAAGTGTATTACATTTGTACAGTGCAAGACCTCACTGGAGCCGTGTCCCTCGTCCTCATATTTGACATTAGCTCTAATAACTGCTGCACTGCTCCCTGCGGTTCCCCCCAGAGCCCTCTGCAGCTCAGCGAGGTCCCCTCTTAATCTTTTCTCTTTGCGAGGGATACAGACCTAGTTTCACTAACCGTTTTGGAGCCTCCAATCTCGAAGTCATTATGGGACTTTGTTGTACTATTTCCATTTCTGTAATATTCCTTCCGTAATTAGGTAATCAAGACTGTGCGTCTTTCCCATGTGGCCTTTCGAGGTCGATTTTATTTATCGGCTTATTTACCCCTTATTATGCATTTTAAAAATTCTGCATGCAATACCATCAGCTGGGCACCTTGCTAGTCTTCACAGCTGCTTGCTTGCTATCCTAAGTTCCTTTTTCCTCTTTCCCATCACCCATTTGCTTGTTCTGTCTGAATTTTGCAGCTGTTCATAGCAATAGGACATAGATGTTCCACGTGCTTGCACACACGGTGAATTTTATGAGTAGTCTCCTATGGATGCCAACAGGAGCACAGCATGGGCTGATACATGGGTGAAGGTGTTGGTGGGACTGGTTTAATGAGAGATTTTTCTGGGCAGAGATAGTCCCTGGTTATGGCATTAGAGGACGCCCTGTCCAGAGAAGTTCTGCCCCTGTTTGCACATGTCAGAACTACCTGGCTGGAGATCACAGACGCTGCTGTGTAGCCAGTTTCAACACAGAAGGACAGGGCTTGCCAAGTCTACAGTAGCACTATAAATATTCTTCCTAAGGCAATCGACCATCGCCTGGACTGCGCTGCAACAATAAAAGTCTCTCTTCTCTTTTCCACCACAATAAAACAATTGCCTTCAACTTACAGATACCCATCTGTATGTTCAGGGCTTTCTTATAAGTGATAAAACAACAGTCCCCTTCCAAAACCCTTCCCCTCATTAATCTTTGGAGCAATAAAACTGATAACTGAGATAAAACTCCATGTGTTTCCTCACCTAACAAAATCTTGTGCTTCTTCTCATCTTTTGGTCTTCTGTAGCCTCTGCCCGTTGCTGGGTGAGCCTCTCCTTTACTTCAGATGCTTTGGGTCAAGCTCCGTCTCTGGTTTGATCTCTCACTTTCTTGATATGTCTACCTGTGATTCTGTAGTTCTGTGATCTGCTGCTCAAAACTGTTACTGTGTTCTGGTTTCAGAGGTGGCTGCATGGCTCCTGGTAACCCACATTGCGATGACATTTCAGCACCAGGTCCTTCTGGGCCACCCCCAGTCCTCACAGCACCCACCTGGCCTCAGTGCATAGCCTTAGCATAAATGAAGATTTTAATTCTTCTAGGGTCCTTCTCCTGGAGATCCTGAGATGTTCCACTGATGTGACTCACAAAAAGCATGGAGATCAGTAAGAAAATACATGCAGTGCCATTTCACAGATGGAGGAAAGCATGAGAGACCACCACCTCACCCCGGGCCAGGGGAACTGAGGACAGCCTCACCCTCACCAGGTACCTGGGGTACCTGGGGCATAAGCCTCATCATGTCTCATTCAGCCCAGGAGCAACAAGCCTGACTTCCTAAAGGGGAAAAAATGTCCCCAAATTCAGGCTGCCTGAGCCCTTTATTCTGTTTATTCTGTCAGAAGTGACCTGTGGAAAGGCTTTTTCTTTGCTACCCAAGGCTGCCTGTTACATAGTTAATTCTCCAACCCTGTACTAATGGACCTTGTAAGATAGCACCACCAAGCTTTGGGACCATAGAGAAACTGTAGCTACATATTTAAGAGTTTTAATCTATCTTTTTCCCATGCCAAGCTATTAGTTATTTGTTTATTCCTGGCCTCATGCTTGATGCAGTGCCCATCCTATCAATGCAAAGGTGACTCTGAAAATGGCATTTGTTAAGGGTTTTTTATGTATTGATGCCCTTTTTAAATGTTATAATTTTAAGCCTTTCTCCCTCTGTTTCCAAAATAGTGAATAAGAGAAGAAAGGCTTTTGGTAACACTGACCAAGGCTTCAACTGCAACCAAACACAGCTTATTTTGGGGCCTGAAAAAGTTTGATTCTTTGTTTGCCATTATTTTTGCTCCTTTGCCCTTTCATGTTCCTGCTCACAGTGGGCTCAATCAGAGCACAGGAGCCCCATGCCCCTCAATACAACCTGAAAGAGGATCTGCTCAAAACTGTTCACTCTTGTGAAATTTTCAACCAACGCCTGTTGACCCACAAGATCTGAACAACTCGGGAAACTGCATTTTATAATGGCAAAATAAATTCAGTACAAAGTACACACTATTTTATATTCTCCTATGAGTGGCTTCACTGTTTGTTAGTACTTCAAATTTTAGCTTTGTGTGTTACAAACCCCATCTTCTGGCAGTTTATCAGGTGTCGCCAGTATTGGTTTCAAAATAGATATTAAATACCGCTCCTGCACCTTGTAGCTGCAGTCATTTCCAAATGTATTGAACAGCTTTTCTGCTCTTCAGCCGTCAAAGATTATACACTGAGAATAAATTACTCAGCTGGGTGCGTTGTTTGCAAGCAAACCCAGGCAGTGACAGTATCAGCAGTCCCTGTGTTTAAAAGCATGTAAAACACTTTCTCTTTTTTTTCTGTGCTTTACATTGCGATCCTGGAAACAGCAGCTCCGCTCCATCCTCCTCACAAACGAGGATGCTGGCAAAGATGTGCCGGGGTATCACAGCTGTCAGCCCAGTCACTCACCCTTCGTCCCATGGATGACCCCCCCCCCAGCACTGGAGCAGGAGCTCTTCTGGAGTGGGGTGCTCCAGAGGTTCCTCCGGGCAGAGGAACCGTCCCCATTTCATCCATCCCAGCTGTCGGTGACTGCTGGGCTTTGTGTGCTCTCTGGTTTTAATCTTGAGCCTCGCAGAGAACAATCCACACAATTTCCAGTGATCTCCTTTCACCCATTGATACACCTTGAATTTTCTTTTTTTATTCCTTTACTTCCAAAGGAAAATAATATGCTTACTAAGTACCAATAACGGTTTCCAGCATCACACAGCTCTCTGAAGTGTCCCTTAATTTTTCTTTTCCCTTTTGTAATTTCTTATTACAAGACAAGGGTTGTCCGCTGCATCCATGCATCAGACTGCCATTCTTCAATGGCAGCATCTCTTTTCCTTTGAATTGCTGAATTCCATAAAGCTGGATTCACAAACATAGCACCAAACTATAAACTGGGCCAGAATTTATTTTATTATCTTTACTTCCCACAACCGTGTCGGTTCCTATGATGTTTCCATACCAATTCTCACAAACAGCGAATTTTGCACTAAAGTTGAAACAATTTAGTCAAGAGTTGAAATTTGCCTGGGGCAGAAGAAGCAATAGTTCATAAATATTAAATAAGTTTGTTGAGGACCAAAAATGGTATCTGAATGAACGCAACCAGTCACAAAATATCTCAGGTATCTAAATGTAAGTCTGTAAGGGTTTTTCCATTAGGAACAGAAAGCAAGAGGCACAGTCAAAGGGAATTCTCTCCTTCCTCATCCTCATAGGATGAAACACCTACTTGAGACACCAGTGTCTCTCTCTTTGATAACAGAAGGAACTCGGAAGACAAGTTTAGATATACCCCAAACTTTTAGTTAGCTACAGCAAATATCTTACTATGGATGACTGATAAATAATCCATTATTCAAATATGTTTGCAGAAACAATTTGTCTAACCATTTTGACAGAATAAATTTGAAGGGGGGAAAAAATCTGCTTGCAGGCAAACTGCAAGCATAAAAGATGACTAAATTCCTTTAATTAAAAAATCAATGTAAATAAAGTTCTTGTTGATATTAAGTACATTTGTGAAGAAAAAATAGTTTAAATCAAACCTTACATATAATAAATACAGGGACAGGCTTCTCACTGTGCATATGATGCCTTCATTATCACTAAATATAATTCTGATCTATTAATCTTTGACTAGTAAGGATTGGAGAACTGTATTTTTAAGAAATGCTTTCTTAAAGTTAAGAAACAGGAGGTTTCTCTTCCTTATTTGTTTCACTTTCTGGATACTTGATGGCTCCTTTGGATTCTGTTAATTCTGCCTGATACACAAGACATTCTTCTAGGGTGAAAGAGGGAGATATGTAGCACGCTCATTTGCTCTTGTCCTTTCATATAATAGCTGCAATTCCCCATTACTCTATCATCTATAGAAGATCAGAAACAGAAAAGACTGACCTGACATGCTGCACTTTGTCCGATAGATCAGACATAGTGCTAAGAAACCTTTTCTTCAGTGAAAGTTTCCTAATTGTAGGTGTTCTCTACATTTCTGGAGGACACAAACTCTTCTGCCAGGTCTCTCATGTCAGCGTCGTTCAATGTTAACTCAGCTTCTTGGAGAAGGATCAGAATGCTTTCAGGGAAAGAAATGCAAATATCGAGCAATAGTTTGCCCTTTTCTAGGTGTTTCCCTTGCAGCTCAGACTAAGAAGATGCCCAGTATTCCATTGCTGTCATGCAAAAGCCTTAACTTGGCTCAAATTTAAAGCAAAGGCACCCATTAAGGGTTTGTGGCATCAGCATTCAGTATTGGTTTGTTCTGTTTAAATGAGTATTGGAGATATAAGGAGAGAAATCTCTTGAAATAAAGACAGTCATGAAGAGAGAGTCCCAAGAGGTGTTTCAAAAATAGATGCTGCCATTTTTATTAGCAAAGTACAGAAGCAAGAATGGGAAAAAATAAGTTCAGAAAAATCCCTCTCCTCGTCAAATGCAATTGAGAAATTTGCAAAGAAAGTTCTAAACCTAAATCACAGAGCAGAGTTTAAGATATTTTGAAATCTTACATGGCAGAACAAATTCTCTTTCCCACACTAATGGCCACCTCTGTCTGTCTGTCAGCTCAGAGTTCAATCACGTATTCACAAAAAAGTATGGGTCAAGTCCTAGAATGTCTGTGTCTTATAGTCTTATTCTTGGCTGACAAGTGCTACATCTAAATCAGTGTATGGCATTAAGTTATAGCCTGAAAAGCAGGCTAGAGTGGTGAGACCAGTTCAGATGACGAATGCTTCTTGTCCCCCCCCCAGCCCTCAACCTCGTTCAGGCCACTGTTGCTCAAAGACACAACTTTAAGCATCACTTATCTAATTGTAATCCATCAAAAGGGAAGCAGAGCTCAATAGTAATATTGTAGGGAACTTGTTTGGGCAAGTTTCTATCATCTGGCCTGAGTCAAAAGATTACACACCAATAATAGAAATTTATTCAGAGAAAGATACGCTGGCATAATAAGACCATCCTGCTTCATGTAATTATAATTCATGCATCCAGAGACAGCTGTCCATCAGATACATTATATTAACTGGCTTTGATTTCTATAATGAGTTTTATTAGTATATTTATGAGGAAGAACAGCAGCATATAAAGAAGTTATGAATAAGTTATTATGTGTGCAGAACCAACATTTGGAATCTTCTAAGTCTTGCAGTGAAGCCAAAGTCTGCAGAGACCAAAATACTCCCCAAAATATGATCCATGCAGACCCACTCCAATAAACCACAGCATTAGCACTACCATTGCTTTGTTTCACAGTCATGAAATCATTGGATTTATGTAAACAAGAAATCTAAATGGGAGCCTGAAAAAAGTAAAACATCTCTGATATTAGATTGATGTGGTACTAAAGGATCTTCCTTCAAGTACAAGAACTGGTACTGTTTGTCCTTGTTTCCCACAGAAAACACATACAGGCCATGCTAGATGAGATACAGTGAATTTAGAGAGTTTCAGGATGGTCAATTCTTCTAGCAAAAATAATGGACAGTGATGAAAATCTGGGACCAAAGGAAAGTGAAAGGCACTGAAATAACTGTTTATGAAGGCTAAGAGGAAACAACAGCAGTCAGTGATGCAGTTAAATAGTTAAATGATACAGAGCAAAGTAAAAAGGGGCAAGCTCTAGGTCCCAGAAGGTCTGGAGATACATACCATTGGAGACAAATTTCTATAAGTCCAATACCTAAATGTAAAAGTCATCAAAAAGACTTTTAAGTAGTTAACTACTGTTAACATTTGTGAAACCTGAAGTGAGACTGCTGATGTTGAAAGTGTTTCTCCTTCAACAGGATGGTCTTAGACTATACCTACTGCCATCTGTAACCGTATCTGCTCCTCCTCAAAGACTGCAATGAGCTGCCTTCTGTCAAGCTTTCCCCTGTCCCCCAGGTCTTCAAGCCATGCCCAGATCATCCATGTCATGCTGATTGATTGGGAGACTCCAGACAACCGAAGGCAGATGCTGCAAGATCTAGGGGAAAATTAATTCCCGTGCCAACACTTCCCAGTAAAGAGTGTCCTGTTGCCCTATTGTACTGCATTAAAGCAGTTTGACCCAATACTTCAGGTTTCCTCAGCTACCAACCAAAAGTCCAGATCTCTTGTATGGCTGGTCTGGACCAAACACCACCATCCTTTTCAAACTACACCACCAACAGCTAGTGCAGTACTTTCTGCATGAAATGTTAATAGGTAGGTCACCATATCCCAAACCCTTCACAAACCCTGGAAAGTTAAAAGAAGACACTGATTCTCAAACAAAGTGTCTGTGTTTAAGGGGACAAATATATGAGCAATCAAGGCAAGATCTGATTAATGACTGGGTCTGTAGGCAAAGGAAAAGGATGCAGCATGCTTGCCATGCACAAATAACAAGAACAGTTGGATACTGCAAAAACGCAAAACCTCTTCAGTGCACCTTAGATAGTCCCATTCAAACAAGAAAAAAGACCAGGTAAAAGTCCTCCATCAAGCTACATTGAGACCCTCTCCTGGGTCTACCCTCCCCAGCAAATCCATCCCATCACCTGTAATACCTGTGTCTACATAACCACCACCATGCTTTGCTGACATTAGCTGGGCACATTCGTTGTGGTGATAGCTGCAGGTGGGGTGTCCAATCTGATGTTTATATCTCAGAACAGACTTCTGCATTGTTGGCCAAAAATACCACATTAACAGAAGAAGAGTTCAGCACAGAGGAGCAGTTTGGTTTCACCACTCAAGTCGGCCTACTGCCTAGCTGTCAGGTTACCCTGTCAGCATCAGTAAGAAACTGAGCAGTCGAAAGTGGTGCAATTATATTGTTATGATCTTCTCAAAAGTATTCCTTAAAGCTGTGAGTTTACAAGAAGGTGACAAAGGGTGGCTAGGAAGACTTTAACAACTGCTTCTTTGAAAGAAGAGAAGCCATTGGCGAGTAGTGAGCCCTGCATGACACCTGCACAGGGCTCAGAAGCAGCATAGCCTCAGTCCCAAGTACTGCCCAACCTCCAGCAACACCCATGGCCTGAAATTGTAGTAAAGATTGTATTTGACCATCAAGAACTTATTCCACCTGCAGAAAGAAAGTGAAAACCAGTGTAGTGCTGAATAATCTTGTAAGGACAGTAATTGGAAAAATCCCCACAGTAAAAGATGCTCAACTGTCACCGTGTGAAGAGCCATGATGAGCCAGGTTGTTTACTGCCCACAACCGTTGAGCTATTCACGACTCTGCTGACACTATGGTGAAGGGCATGGCAGCCGTTCTTGGCCTCATTCCTAAGCACAATGTATTGTTTCCAGAGCCCTTTATGCTACCATCACTCCAATTAGGAGCTAGGGTGCTTTCACAAATGTTCTGTCCTCCCACTTTGTCAGACAGAGATCATCTGAATACCACAGAATCCTTTTAGAAGGGGAAAATCACAGAAGAGAGCATTTAGGAATCATAATGGCAATGAGTGGCAAGAACAGATGATTACAGAACTTCATAAATTTTAATCAAAATATCAAAAGAGTGCACTGTCAATGCAAAGATATCCTTCTCCTAATAGGAGGACAAACTAAAGCAGTAGCTTTATAACATCCTTTGATGCCCTAGGATGGCAGGACCCCCGGAGCTGACTGTTGTATCCCACAATAGTTCATTAGTATTGAGATTCCTAATTCCCTTTATTGGATCTGAGTTTTGGCTTCTAAGATTTGACCCCTGAAGAGCCAGAAACTTCAGAGTGCTTTTTCCTACACATTTCTTCACTTTGGGCATTTAACTCCAGACCTTTAGAAATAACACATGCCTTTGCTGCAGTGAAGGAAAAGGAATAAACGTGTTATCTCTTAGTAAAATATTATTATCATCACTCAGGCAAAGACCTCTATGACCGAATCATCCTTCACACTGCTGTTCTCCTGTAACTGTGGAGAAAATATGTCTATATTAAAGCTGAAAATTAAAGACAGGAGGATAGAAGTTACGTCTTCTGCTTCTGGCCACGTATTTTACTCAAAACGGAATTTTGTGACTCATCCTCTTCTAGTTGAGACTCTTGAATAGATAGCCATTTCCCACAGGTGGATCTGAGGGGAGCATCCTCTCAGTTAGAAAAGATAAGCAACTCCATTGTCTTATGTAGCAGATTAAAAAAAGGAAACTAATACTGTGACTACAAAGAGCTGTCAAGCACCCTGCCTAGAAACAAGAGCCCATCAGTCCAGCCACTCAGTTCTTGCACACTCTTTACTTTTTCCCCATATTTCTCACTCCACTGTCCCATAGAAACTCTCCTAGAAACTCACTGACTTCAAAAAAATTGAAAAAGGTATTCATTTCCCTTCTCCTTCTTTTTCCATATGGGATCTCAGTCTCCAGACAATGAGGGAATGAGGGACCAGACTCATGTCCCTTAAAACCAGGACAAAGTAATGCACTTGGAAGAGAAGATGAGAAAAGGAAGAGTTAACCAGGTTTATAATTGTTTCCAGAGAGCAATTATTCAGTCCCTAAAATCACTGGTAGAAGAACAAAACGGAAAATGAACATGGTCCCAGCAGACAAACGATTAATATTTAGGAAAGCACTATAGCAGGTTTTGATCCAAAAGAATGGCAAAAGAGCATTTTAATGAGAGTAGTCCTCAGACTGTACAAGCTCATTAGATTTGGGGGCTACCATCTCATAAAAAAAAAAATAAATTTAAGGACATTTTCCTATTCTGTACCCACTTGTTTTGGAGCTGGGGTTTGATGTTTGCATCCCCTTTTCCAGCAGCCGTGTCTGTGAAGAGGCACACACCCAGGCATCCCGTGCCCTGGCAGAGGGCTGGCCCCACAAAAGCACCAACACAACCTGGAGCAAGAGCCAGGCAAATAACTGAGAACAAAATACACAGCTGATTAGCACTGCCAGAGAATTTTTTTTTAATGGAGAATGTTGGTTTTTTCCTTTAATTTTCCTTTCCCTCTGCAGCTTTCCTCAGAGCCATACCTGCGGATAATCCCCGCTCCCCTGCCTGCCTCTGATATTGGCACGGTGACGTTCCAGCTGGCTTGGGTGGACACGAGCAGGTGGAAAGCATGACCAGTGGTGGTGGTGATGATGCCCATCACTGCCAGGGGCACATGGAGGCAATGGGGACCTCTTACGCAAAGTAATGAAACCA
>JAOXNG010000064.1:10706468-10717779 GCA_028566535.1 Scolopax minor
ACTGTCAGCACATGCATGCTGCGGTGGAGGGCTGCCCAAGTTGAAGCATTTGGCTAAGCCTTGTTATCTTAGGATTTTGTTGTTACAGGTAGTACTGGGGAGCCTGGACGTCCTGGGCAGAAAGGAGAGCCAGGTAAGCAGTACTGAAGATGTAGTTTCTTCTAGAGATAGGAGACCAGTCTCTTTGAGATGGTGCTTCATGACAAGAAAACTGCAGCAAGGCTAGATCCCAGCATGGGTAAGAGAAGATGATGATAAGATTAAGGAACCATGCCAATGTTATTCAAAACCATCCTGCAGCCCTGGACTCCACTCTCTGAAGCATGAGAGGGAAAGAAGTGGAGGTCCATGTCCTCCTACCTGACATGTCTGCACACATGAAATCAGCTGCTCTTTTTGGAAAACCCCTGTGCCTCTTGAGGCTGACAATCTGCAGGGACCTGGGTCCACGCAGCCTTTCTTTTTTCTCCTTCATATGCTGTGTTGCATTTCACATGTGCTGCTTTGTCTCAACCTCAAGGCATAACTGGACAACGTGGACCTGTGGGAAGTCCTGGCCTTGAAGGCAGACCTGGTCAGAAAGGGGAGAAGGGAGACCTTGGACCCAGTGGTAGTCCAGGTACACCACTACTCAAACCTGTAACTCGTAAACCTCCTACTCTGTCTGAAATTTGTGTGACAGCATTGTCCTTACCAATTTGTTTTTTAATTTTAGGAGTACCAGGCATTAATGGACTCAAAGGTGAAAAGGGAGACATAGGAGTAACAGGTAAAGGAGAACAGAAGAGGTTTGGGGTCAACAACATACATCATACAGACACTGGAAAGGGATCTGCAACAGCAAGGAGATTTGCTGAGTCCTGTTCTTGGAGCCCCAACACACCCCAGCATGCCATGGTGGTCCTGGGCCTCTGCCAGACTGCCGAGGGGGTAGCTACTCCATGGAGGGGTTGTTTCAATCACCTGCAATGTGCATGAGGAGGTGATGTTGCCTGCATTTTTGTATAAATAGAAAATGCACAAACAAGACAGCAGTTTAAGATGAACCAAACAACAACCTCCCTACCCTGGAGCTAAAGAGAAATTTTACCAGCTGTAAATCTGATGGGGAATCTGAATTCACTAGCAAGCATCTGCCCGGCCTCCTCTGTAGCATTGCAGGAAGAGGTATCTGTAGAGGCCAACCTGGAGCACACAACCTAGCCTGTTTTCTTTGACCTTCCATCTGAGGAAGTCTACCTCCCTGTCTGGGTACCCAAACAACAGGGTCACATGCAACAGTACAAGCCTGTTCCGGTATATTTCTCTTGAATCAGCCTTTTAAACCCTGAATTTACATAATGCACGCAGCCCCTCATCTCCATCAGGAGGTGACAAGAGTCCAACGCACCCTTCTGCATTCATTGATACCTCATGATAGGGGTGGGAGTCATCTGGCCCAACATTTCATGCTTACACGTGTCTGATGCACCTAAATTCACATCCTTTGGCTCTTTATACAGTAAAGACATACCTGGAGGGTGGTCTATACCATCAGTGGAGTTCAGGATATGAAATAAATGACAAAAAGCTGATCTCCTTCAGGAGAAGACAGTTCTCCACTGCCCCTGTTTTCTGTATTGATGAGGTCTGCACCAAGTATAATGGGAATAAGACACCCGCTTCACAAATAGGTGCCTGTAGCATAGATAGCTAAATTAGATGAGCTGAAATCCATCACAAATACTAGTTTGTATAAGTTTTTATAAATATCTGTCTCATACATTTTTGTTTGTTTGTTTTCATATTCTTAGGTCCTCCAGGGCAAACAGGAGCAAAGGGAAACCAAGGCCTTCCAGGTAAACTCTTCCTTCACAGCCTGACTTAGTCTGATGATGGAAAGCGCTTCAAATGTCATGTGAAATGCTCCTTGTGCCCTTGCCTTGGGAAGGGACAAAAGCTTTCTTGCTTTCCATTCAGGTATCCCAGGCCTAACTGGTGAAAAAGGAAGCAAGGGTGATTATGGCAGTCCCGGTCTGAAAGGAGATCCAGGAGTAAAAGGTGCTAAGGGAGACCGTGGATTACCTGGTAAGGCTGTTTGCCACAGGACCTGTGGAGATGATGGTGTGCTTGAGTTTGGAACTGTATGTGACTGCTCTGGGGCATCTTTACAGAGCTCATTTGAAGGAACCCAACAGACAGATCAGCTCTCTCAGGAGGTGAATGTGCAGAGTGTCATATGTACACCTTGGGAGCTGTGCTAAAAGACATGCAAGTAAACAGATGTGTTAGATTTTCTCGAATTCCTGATGTCACAGAAAACTGGAAGAATCCACACTCCTCTTAGCTTTGTACAGAGATGTCTTGCAGCATACCACACCGTTAGGATAAATCCCATGTAAACGTGTCTGTCAGGAACACAGAATCAGAAACACCAGGGCTATAACTATGCCTCTCTAGCTGTAGGGCACAAAAACAGACAGTTCAAAAGGGCCAACACTACAGCTACTCCCCATTCTTACTTCCCCTCCTTTCCAATTGCAGAATGCTTCCAAAAACCTAAGACTTGTAGGAAAAAAACCAAACCCAAGCAGTAGTTAAAACTGGCCATGGGAAGCAACCAGTGCTCCAGATACTATTTCTTTTAATTGTTCACACAGAAGAGCACAAGAATCCTCAGAAATAAACTAGAACCTACGTGGGGCTCCTCCGTGCACTCCTCTTCTGGAACTTCACCTCTGGAGGAGGGGAAAAGTGTCACTGGGGTGACTCCAGGTTAGGGACTGCTCTCTGGGTGGGTGTCATATCTTCCTCCCCAGAAGGAGACAGCAGCATGTACTTTGTGGAAGTAGTTTCCAGGGGAGGAGCTCATTGGGTTTTTTCCAATACCTCTGCTCTCAAGACCAAGTTGCTACATAGAAATGTGGAGGACAGTTTGGCTGTCCTGTGGCAGCATCTAGAGACTAAGCCTCGTGATGTAGATCTACCTTCAAATACTTTGGGAGACACCATGTTTTCTTCTGCAGAACAAAAAAGCTATCAGAGATGTCATTTTAGATGACACTGGTAGTGGGAATAAGATACATTTCCTATGAGTAAGTGGATAGAATTTTGCAAGTGGCCCTGTTCTTGGGTCATATGTTAGGAAGACTTTGCTGTATGTTATCCAGCTTTTTTTGCCATGTTTCTTTTACACACCCTTAGTCACTTCAGAGGGTCCATTCCACAAGTGGGAGGAGCCCTTGTATCTTTGACTCACCCAATTATTCAGAAAGAGTTAATAACTGGATTTTTTCCCAAACAGCTAACAAATATTTCCTTGTTGGTTTTTTTTTTTTTTTTAATTTGGAACAGGTTCCCCAGGAACAAAAGGGAGCAAAGGTGAAAAGGGACAAGGTACTGAGTTTTTAATTTTAACTCCCTTTCTTGCTTTCTGACATCAAAGCTGTCTGAGATCAGGACCAATGTGCCCCCCCATGCACACTGGGTAACCTGCAGAACAGCTACCAGAACCGAGGGGTCCATGTACTCAACTGCAGCCTGGTGTCTCCAGACCCAGAAGAGAACCCTGAATTGTTCAGATTTGAGCTACCAGTAACTTCTCCTCCTGCTCTGGCTACAGTTATGGGGATGGGAACACTGGGTGGTCACTGCTTCCATCTTTCAATGTGCTTTTTCCCTCGTGCCCATATGACCAGTAGAGTTATTTTCTTCTCTGAACTGTCAGGCATCTTCAGTTCTTCCATACGAATCGCAGAAGGGGGCAGGAGGGGGCGTGTGGAAATCTTTTACAATGGGGCCTGGGGGACAATATGTGACGATGGTTGGAGCACGCAAGATGCGAATGTGGTCTGCCGAATGCTGGGATACAGACATGCGGTCTCTAGCTTCACAGCCACACCAGGTGAGTCCACAACAGCCTTCTGACTCCCCAGGGAATGTTGTGGGAGGGTACACACACCCAGAAAGCACCACAACAAGGTTCTCTACACAAGCAGCAGGAGAGCAAAGAGGTTGTCCCCAAAAGGACAGCTCGTTCTCCTCAGGATTAGGGAACTGCATGTCAAGTGCTGCTTGAACTGTGCCCAAAGGCTTGCTTCCCAACAACCCAATGCACAGCTGCTGTCCACAGTGGTCTCCAGAAAAACATGTGTGTTCCTCTTACTTTTGTCCAACACTATTTTGTTTGTTTAATTCCTCTTCCAAAGGCTCTGGGCAAATTTGGCTTGACGACGTGAACTGCAGCGGGAACGAAGCCTCGATTTTTGACTGTCCAAAGCCCAGCTGGGGAGTACACAACTGCTCGCACAACGAGGACGCTGGTGTGGAGTGTGAGTGATGGGACACGGAGGCTGCTCTAGGAGCCACCACCCCCCTCGCTCTTGTTCATAATGCAAACTCAATTTTGTCAGGCTGCGCTTGTAGTCTCTTTACCGGGTCATAAAAATATTGACAGAGAAAGCCAAATTTTCCGCAAATCGATCCACAGGCACAGTGAAACATCCCAGCTGTCACAAAGCAACCAGAGCTCAGACATGTGAGCCAGTTCACAGCTTTTCCTGGACATCACCTCATCTGCAGTAGCTCACATGTGTGTGACCTCTCACTCCACAGGGGAGGAGAGATGGTCCACTTTAGCTTAGTGCAGCAAGAGAGAAAGACATAAGCATGTAGATATGGGACATTACTGCAGCTGAGCTGGCTAGTCCATCTTCACCACAGCACAGTTGTGAACCTGAGCTTAGAACCCCCAGTGAAGTGCACATACCCAGGAGATGCTCAGAGAACATCAGATGATCTCTCTGGCACTCACATAAAATGTTCTCCAGAAGCCACACCAATCACAAGTTAAAGTGCAAAACTAAGTGGCTGGGATCTACATGCTGCACTACCCTGGTTTAGCACAGACCTTGTTTTTGACCTTGGCTGAATCCTCTGTCTTTTCTCTCAGTGTCTCCTAACCCGTCCCTGGGAACAACATACCTTACCTTATCTGGTGTATAAAGCTGAGCATTTTATACCTTCAGAAATTAGATGCTCCAGTAAAGGAAAAGGATAATGAATAAAAGCAGTAATGGAGAAGCATCAGCTAATTGAACTTCCAGAGTGAAAATTCGGACACTAAACCAAAGGCTTCTACCTTAACTGGAAATCTCAGATGTGTCTGAGATAACAATGGAAAAGCTTCTCTTTCTAAAGACCCAAGTATTCCCCTTTTCCACCAGCACTGGACATTCGGCAGGTGACAAGCAGCCTGTGTGCATGTAGCGGCCTCATCCCAACAACCTGCTCGAGGACATTTTGTTTAAAATGTCAGAAATACTTGTAAGCGACCCTAAATCTCTGCCTTAATGTGAGTCATAATTGTATTTGTCTAAACAGCTCTGAAACTAGTTTTTAGTGCTTAGAAATCCAGCTATAAGTGGAAACCTGAGCAGTGCTGGTAAGAGCAGCAGGCAATGGGGCATCCAGGACCAGCATGGGTGAGAAGACCCATCAGTGTGCAGGGTCTGGTAGCGCAATCTGCAATGAAGCTCATCACTGCTTTGGAGCAGAGAAAATGTTTGTTATGGGGTCTCAAACCTCAGGAAAATCCAGAGTTTTCCAGTATCTGCTCCAATGCCTTTGACAGCAGGAAAATGAAAACTGCTTACCATTGCTGCTTCTGGTTTAGAGGAGGCAAGGAGCACCTGCCGCAAACCATGAGTGAAACCAGATGAATGACAACTATTTCATGGCTGGTGGAAAAGGACAGTGTCTCACCTGCACAAAAAGAGACAAAAGCTTTTGGTTTTGGTAGGGAGCCCCAGCAGCACTCACAGCAGGCTGAGCACTGGCCCTTGAGCTTTTTGCAGGGTTCCCAGGGGCAGTGCTGGATCTTCACGTGTTTCCTTTATCTTTTGTTTTGTGTGTGTGTGTGGCAGTATGTAAATAAAGCATTTCCACTGTTAGGAAATAAAGGATGTACAAGCTGTATTAATTTCTTGATTCATCAACAGGTGCTGCCTACACTCTCATTTTCTCACTTTCTTTGCCAGCAGAGTATTTTCCTCAGCACTTTTCAGGCTAAATGCTGACATTTGATTTTTTTCATCAGGCAAAACCGCTACTGAGGAGAAAGTCGTCATGTCCCCAGTGGTGGCTCTTTGGCTGGATTTAAATCCCCCAAATCTCCTTTTTGAAGAATGGGCATCCAGAAAATAGCAGTTGTGCCAGGATTAAGGTCAGAACACCGGGGTTGGATTTGTACGGAATGGAATGAAACGTAGCGTAATCTTTATTAGAAACTCTTACTTCTTGGCTGAAGTTGACTTTCTTCCTGGGGCTTAATGCAAAGCCTTCTGCTTATCTTCACATCCACTCCTTTAGTTGTCCTCAGAATTGAGGGAATATTTCTTCCCAGCAGTTTAACAGCCTTATCTGGAAGAGAAAGCAGAGGAAGCAAAGGGGCCAAATCTAACACAGAACAGTAGAAAGAGAGAATGCTACCTTTTAAATTGAAGTTGGGTTTTTTTGTTTTGAACACCAGAGAAAAAAAGAAAGAAAAATAGGTATCAATCATATTATGCAAGAAACACCAGATTTAGGTTGTAACAGAGTCTTTCAAAGAAATTAAAGCCTATCTATAAGCTATGACCTGAGCTTGCACATTAACCTTGTTTAGAAAAAAATGTGAATGCGAGATTACAGCCTACAAGCTGTAATTTCTACAAGCCAATGTACATCACAATTTCAAGGAATTTACTTATTCCTGGGCTTATGTTATACTTTAGGCAGTGTTATTTCAACGACCACATGCCACCCTTCTACCAGAGTTGTCACATCCCAAATGGAAGTCCTGACTTAATAGAGTCAAGAAAAAGCAGAATCTTGCAGTATAGAGATATACTTTGTATACTTTCGAGCACACTACTTTGTAGTGCGTTAAGGAAGTACACATACACATTGTGATGTATTAGAAAAGGATGGGGGAGCTTATATATGAAAACATACGTTCAAGAAAAAAGCTTCTAATTCACCAATTAATATAATGAAAAAATTCTGAGGGGAGGAGAAAACTCCAACTTTGAAAAGCAAAGGCCACTTTAAAAAGCATAAACTGAGCTCTCATTTTTTTTCTTCTTTATCCTGGTTGAAAACGCCTTAGGAGAAACAGTTGCCCTGTATTTTCTAGGCATAATACATCCCAACTCAGAAAAAACCCCCACATTTTACATCTATAAGCGACCTTTCCCCCACGCCTAACGAAACCAAACCCTTTCCGAGACCGTCAGCCAATTATGCATTTTTTTAAATTTGTGAGATCTCACACTTTGCTCTGCTCTGGTGAGACCTCATCTGGAGCACTGTGTGCAGGTCTGGAGCCCTCAATATAAGAAGGACATGTACCTGATGGAGCGGGTCCAGAGGAGGGCCACAAACATGCTCAGGGGCTTGGAGCACCTCTACTCCGAGGATAGTCTGAGGGAGCTGGGGTTGTTCAGCCTGGAGAAAAGGAGGCTCCGGGGAGATCTAATAGCAGCCTTCCAGTACCTGAGGGGGGCTACAGGAAAGCTGGGGAGAGTCTGTTTACAAAGGCTGTCAATGACAGAACAAGGACTAGTGGGCATAAACTGGAGAAGAGCAGATTTAGATTAGGGTGGTGGATCACTGGAACAGGTTGCCCAGGGAGGCGGTTGAGGCCCCTTCCCTGGAGACATTCAAGGGGAGGCTTGACAAGGCCCTGGGCAACCTGGTCTAGTTGGAGGTGTCCCTGTGACTGCAGAGGGGTCGGGCTAGATGACCTTTGAAGGTCCCTTCTGGCCCAGATGATTCTATGATTCTATGATTTTATGATTCTATGAAATATGCCAGTGTCTATACAAGGAGGCCAGAGGCACGTTATCCCCTTGTCCGACTTTCCTGAGGTGCACTCCCAGCAACCCAAGATGCGATCAGTGGATAGGCAAGCTGCTGGTCTGGATCTTGATGCAGACCTGCACTTTGGTGATGGCAAAAGCCACTGTGCCTGACCATTGGCACAGATAACAAGTGGAGGAATTAATCATCTTACTGGCTGTGACTCCATTGTAATTACATACAAATACAAGAATAAATCACAGCTCTTGGTCAATGCTCTCTAATACAGAAGAGAAACTCTTTTTTTTGCTGTTTCACACGGGATCCAAAATATCCATATTCCTTTTCAGGACTGTGTTTTCCTTATATTTGATTGATTTGCCTTTACAAAGCAGGCTACAGAAAGGTATATGTGAAAATTCTGAAATGTAAATGAACTTTCTGATTTATTTTTCTTTTAATGTAACTTATTTAAAGAATGAAAAATACATAAGTTCATATTTATTTCTTTCTATTATGCTTTTCATTTTCAGGCCAGGAGAGCAGTGCAACTGCTGTAGACCTAGGAAGAGCATCTCATCAGGTCACCAAGATCTGTTACAGAAAGGAAATAAGGAATTAGAAATGAGTCCTTATGAAGAACTGTGTTCAAAGATAAAAGGACTGGTTCCCATGCAGCTCAGAGACACAGTGGCCCATGGATCAGAGAAGAGCTTTTGAAGTCTAGACAGGAGCTCTCATCCCTGCTCCACCACTCTAGGGTGACCGCAGTGGAGTGCCAGTTTGCTAATCTTCAGCCAGGAGAGTCTGCTGAAGTATTTACCACTAAAAAGCTGCAGGCAAGCTACAGCTGAAGAACACAACATAGCCATAAGTGGCAAATCAAACCCTGCAGGGATCACAGGGGTTCATCCTCCAGCTTTACACTGATTTTCAGAGATTAATCCATCCCACGCCAGAGGAAAGGTAGAACATGGAGCAACATTCAGCACAACCTGCAGGATGCTCATTCTATTAGCCAAGAGCTTCAGCCAAATAAACCCTGCTTTTATAAAGCACATCTCTTGGAAGAGCACAAGCAGCTACAATAACACTTTCTGTTGTGGGGAAGCTACTGTAGTATCTGAGCTTCCTGGAAGACTCATAAAAACTACCAGCCAGATACAGAAAATAATAATGTTTAATGTAGCAAAAGGTTATTAGTGGTCCTCAGTGTGCAGTTGATAGGGAGCGGGGCTTGTTGCAGGCCAGAGAAACACCCCTGAGAGTGAACCTCCGAGGCTTGGTGCAGGGAGGCTGCTCCACTCCTCCTTTCAGCAATTCCCCACCACGAAGGTCACTTCAGACTCTCTGGCCCCTCAGCACCTGCCACTATCGGGAGGGTAAGAAATCCCTTCCCTTTCTGCAACTGAATCCTCTCCTAATGGTAATGAGGCACTCAGAAAGAAAGCATTTACTTAGACAAACATCATCATCTGTCAAAGCCATGGCAATAATAAAACCTCTGTTGCCAGAATTCACTTACATTGAGTGATGGGTGGGTGGATTCAACAGCCATTAACTCTTAACTAAATGCATTTTTCCTATAAATTCCCCTGGTAGATTAACTTTTAGTGATAGCAAATAGCTGCCCCATCTTTAAGGAAACCCTTATCAATCTTACAAACCTGCAGGTCAGAAGAAAAAAGGCAACTATTGCTGACTCAGACATATGCCATGTCCCCTCTTCTCCAGACCCTTGCAGCTCGTGTAGACTTGGCCACAAAATACCCACAGAGCACCCAGACACCCCCTTTGCAGAGGTGTTGGTGCTCATCAAGACAAAGCCCTGGAGTCTGGCAGGAAAACAGGCCAAGGCACTAACTCCAAGATGTGTGAAGCAGGCTGTCGATTAAACGAGCTGTTGAATGAGCTTACTGATGGCAGTTTAAATGACAGGCTCCTCAATTATTTTCAATGAGGACTGGAGAAAAAAAAGTAGAAAAGAAAAAAGAAATCCAGCCTGTTCTTTTCATGAAACCAGAGCTGATGTAAGACATGGGGAAATAATTCATAATATACCTTCTAGCTCGTCAGGGTGTCTGGGATGACTAAGTGGTAAAAGAAGGAGCTACCACTGGTCCCTGGGGTCACAGACTGTGCTGTGGCTGCAGGTCTGCAAAGAAGGGACCTGGTCACTGGTATCTCTTCAGTGTGCCTGAACTGATGGGTAGGCACAGAGGAGCAGCATAATTATCCTCCTAACCCAAATCCCCACTCAGTCTGTGGGAAACCATCAAGAGGCAAGGAAGCCCTGGAGACAAAAATATGTTTTAAAAGACCCTCTAGGAGGTGAAGTAAAAAGGTCTGGAGACTTTACCTTTACTTGGAAATTCATATTTTACCACAGTTCGAAGACATTTCCCGTAGATAAGAAACGGTATTTTTTGCAGCCAGCCCTACAAAATTAATGAAAACCTTCAACTTCCGAGGACCCTGGGGTCCCCTGGGGGCAATCGTCCCAATTAACATTTTCTTGATTGCTTGTCATTAGGCTTTCAGAGTGTGAAAAAGTGTTGCAGAGAAATCACAGTTCAGTCACGCAGCTAATCCAATGGAACATTTTTATTGTTTCATCGGAGTGAGGAAACCATAAAATGGAGAGAGAGAAACTGTGCTGAATCTTTCCAGCTCTTTGAGCAAGTACCCCCCAAAGATTTAGCATGATTTTCCCTCTCCCAGCTATAATTTAAATAGCCCAAAACCTATGGCTTGTGTAGGAGTTTGCTATATGCTTTATTCTCTCATAACTTACGCTTGCGGCCTGGTGGTGCAGAAAGTGTTGGTGAATTTAAGGCTCAAAGTGCACCAGGGAAGCTCTTCCAATAATCCCAGGGTGAATTAAGAGCTGAAAAAAGTTATTAATGGAGATAATAATTGTCAGCCTTTATCTCCTCCGCCTACAGAGCCTACACACACAGACCTTTGTCTCTGTCCCAGGACTGTCTTGAATGTTCATTAGCATGGATGTGATCATTAAATGGGCTCACAGGAATTTGCAACACAACATTGCCATTAAAAACCAGAGGAAACTGTACTCTTAAAATACACAATCCTTTTTTGAATCTCCTGTTACGTGAGCACTGGCCTAGCCTCAGCTGTGACTAACTTTCTCAGCTGAGGCAGACCATGTGTAGAAGGCAAAATAGGAGTTACCTGAAGAATGGGGCTGCAGGGAGTGAAGCCAAAAGAGGGAGCCCAAAACCAGGCACAATGCTCCAGGTACTACTCATAAATCCCAAACCATGGGAAAGGATGATGGCCCTCAGCCGGTTGCCTACATTTTCGCTAATGCAGCCCAGGATGCGGTTCTGCAGCCTTCTTCACCACAAGGGCACATTGTTGGTTCTTGTTCCTCTTGTCCATCAGGAATCCTCAATTTTTGTAGAAACAGAGCTGCTTACACCATCCAGTCCACATCCAGCCTGCGTTGTTTTGTAGGGTTATGCTGGCC
>JAOXNG010000064.1:10913449-10924956 GCA_028566535.1 Scolopax minor
TGCCCACCAAGCAGAAGCCCAGAAACTTTTAAGTTTTTTTTTTCAGGGAGAAGATACATTAGTCGTTCCTATACATGCTTACCCTGCTGTGAATGTTGTAGAATTTCCATCATTTATAAATCTGTCTGATGTATCAGTTGGTAAGAGGTGAGTTAAGGACAGATATTTGTTCACATTTTGGGAGACATACACAAAATCTGAAAAATCTCATTTTCCTCTATTCGTAAAATTTAGCATCTTGGAAGCTTTAGGGAAGTCAGCTACCATCTGGTCTGCAAAATAATTGCTTACTTGAACTGTTTCAAGCACACAGTGCACTTTCACAGGAAAGTAAATGCTATGCAAACTAAACATATACATAGTTGGAACTGGGATCTCAGTTAGTCAAAATTCGTGCTGACTCGCTTCATCGTGGTGTGGTGAAGGCGACATGGCTGCTGTTAATAATCTATACACTCCCTGTTGCCCTACAAGCTGCACTACACCTTAAAAACCTCCCTAGTCTGCTGTTACATCTGCTTCATGAACAGGTCATATTAAGGCAGAGAAAAAAGGACTTTGGTATTATTGTTTATTTCCTTAGAGGTTTCAAAATGTGCTTTCCAAAGGAACACTGTGTATAATGTGCATTCTTTGGTAATCAGCAGGATAAGATTTCAGTCAGACAGTTAACAAAAAACAGAAATAAGCCTGGTAAATTGGTTCTGATTTGGAGGATGATGGATGGTGTTACAGCAATGCTTTTGTGTTTCAATTTGATATGTGAAAACAGATGCATACAAAAGCAAGACAGCTTGAAAAGATGTGTGCTAATACCCCTCACACAACCAGCATGAGACACAAAGGGCTTTTATGAAAATCAGGCCATGGCATCATTATTTCTAAGGTGGTTAAGTCCAGTCGTTCTGATGTGTTGGAGTTTTCAGCACTTCTGAAGAGTGCAGGGTCTTTTCTCATTGTTTTCCACAAGGAGGGCCATGGGAGAAGGCTGATTTCTGGTTCTGTATTTACTGTTGCTCCAGTTTGGATTGTTTGCACTTGTTAGATGTTGCAGTTTGTCAGACTTTGAGGACACAAATAATTTCTAAAAAGTAAATTTTATAAATTTTTCTGTAATTAGATTCTGCATAGATAGGAGAAAGTAAGTCAAGATGTAAAATGTCCAGTATTCAAATCAAGATTTAGCTCTCATTTGCTCACTGAGTAAAACATCTGAAGTATTTTGCTATTTTGGACAATGAGGAATGCCTGTTCTCATGTAAATAAGTAACCTAACCCTCTGAACACAGATAAATTCAGTGCATATTGTGTATAATATAATTTTCCAGCTTGCAATTGATGATCAACTGTGGTTGATTTCTTTCTTCATTTGTGAAGAAATGTGATTAATTTCTTTCTTCATTTCTCTCTTTTCAGCAAGGAGTATGTTATCCCATTGCAGTGCAGCTGTCCAATAGATTTTGAATTCCACATTGATTTTATTCAGCCTCACAGAGCCTTCACTGTCCAGCCAACATTTGGTAGATTGAACTTACTTAAAATTCTAAATGTTAAATCCTAAATTAATATTCATTAAGTGCAGTTACTTGTGACAGTGCTTTCAGTGCTACACAGAAAAATCTTTTGCCTTAGAGTGTTTCCAGGTAAATGCAAGCTGATAAATATTAGTCTTATGCAGTCTCATGGCAAATAGCTCTCTGTGGCTGGTAGATTTCTTTTGTCAATGCCCAGCTACAGACCTCTAGCAAAATATGGGATGTCCCACATGGTCCATCCAGCTGCCAGAGAGAGACAGGAAGCCCAGCATTCACATCTTTATCACACCTTTCCCCAAGGACTGTCTGGCTTCTGCCCCATGAAAGGCACAGAGACCTGTCTTTGTGGAATAGGTGGGCATCGTGTCACTTGACTGGGGGCACAGAGGAAAGAAAAGGCAACCTCTGCTCTGTCAAACATATCCCTTGATTTTCCCTAGTGGTCTGGAAGAATTTGATAGAATTTGTCTTTTGCTTCAGGAGCCATTGCAGTGATGGGCACACTTTGATTATGCATTTCAATAAAAGCTACTTTTGTTCCTGGATTGCCAATGATATGAATTTGCCCTGTCTTGTCAGATGGATTTTCATTCTCCAGAGGCAGTGGTTGGATTCTATCATATGTGTGGTTCACAAACATGAGCTATGCTTATACCTTGTTTTAGGTCACTCTTTTAGGGTAATATTCTTTCTTACTTTGTGCTTAAAGAAGTTTTGATATATCAAAAGAGGAAAAGAACAATATTACAATTGAGTAAAACTAGAAAGAAGTTGTAAAATTCATCAGGAAGTTTCTGGTTTTTTGCATCGTCATGGACAAAGTGGCCGGAACTAATTCATGCTTTCTAAGTTGGCTTATTTCTTGGGAGAAAGTGGAACAAAAATATTCCAGAAAAAAACATCAACCCAGCAAAAGTTAAGTCAGAAACTTTGATACCTAGAAACTCTGAGGTGCTGAAAGCCATCTGAAAAGAACTAAGAAGTTTCAGCTCCTACTCAAGCCGTTACTGAGATCAGTAATAATAAAATACTCAACAAATTACACACACAAAAACAACAATGAAACTAACTGGTCTTTAAAACTACAGGATGCAGAAAACCAGGCAATGGTCACTTTACAGAGATAAGAAATGAATATTTCTGATGAGCTGAATAAATTCCTTGATGCAGAAACGCCGAGGAGCATCAGGGCCTGTACTGTTGGATTGCACTGAATGTTTAAGGGTATGAAGGGTGGTTAAAACAGTTTGAGAAAATAATGGAATAGGTAATAAGGAAACAAGACCACATAGAGAAAGATAATGCATCAAATCCAAATGATTCCCCTGACTTGGAATAGCCCAGAGGAATATGCTTATCATGCTTTGCTCATGAAAGCAGGAAGTTGCAGAGACTTAAGGCTGGCAGATGCAAGTGAAGAATTTCTACATATAAATAGGCAATCATTTTCACAATAGTAGGAAATATTATAGTCTTACTTTGACCTTACTTAGACCACTTTGAGACCTGAAATATTTTCCAGGCCTAGTGCCATTCATTCAAACATTAATATTGTTTTAAAAAAGTGTAGTCCAGAGACAATTTCAGCATACTTAAGTGGGCTCACGTTAGATGGACTCTTACTGGTTTTCTCCTCTGATCACAGGAATCATTCCAGGCAATGGGAAAGTGGAAGTAACTGTGAAATATTCCCCACTTGAGTATGGAACAGCGCAAATGACAATGCAGTTACTGATTTCACAGTTTCACTCAAAACCTTATGTATGTGTATTCACAGGAACATCAACACCACATCTGGGTCTAACGTATGTGTGGCTGACTGATCTTTGAGTATCTTTACCCAGTGATAAAAAACACCTGTGTAGTAGGATCTCATGCCATTTTGCTATAATAATGTTAAGCATTTGTATCTATGGAGACTTAAAATGCAGCAATGCAATTAAACTGTTAATACATGTACCTACTCTCTTACATAATTTACTCAGAATGCCCTTAATCTGTATGAAGTGAAATTGTACCAAAATAAAAAAAAAAAGAGAAGTTACCTATCCTTAAAGAAGTGTTGAGCATCCTCAGCTTCTGTTATGCCTGCTCTTTTATTCTTATTGCTAAAGATACAGAGGATCTTGAGCAGTAAGGTCTTTTGGGTTGTACTTTATAATACTTTGTGAACTCTGAAGACTAGAAATTTTGGTTCCAGTTGTAATGTGGGAGAGAAATTTCCAGTCTCCTTGTGTATCTAAAGGGGATGTAAATGCATGTACTAGATTTATATGCCATTTACAGAGTACTTACAGGAGCAATATCTGTCCTTCTGACACTTAGAAAAGAACATTTTGACAAGCAACAAACCCCTCCAGAGAAAAAAGCTGTGTCTGCAGGAAAATCTGTGGTGTGGAGAAGAGGCCAATTCAGCCAACCACAATCGAGGCCTGTTCAAAAAGTAAAGGTGTGAAGAGATAATAATCGCAAGCACTTTTTCTGGGCTGAAAATCTTTCTTGTTTCTATTTCTTCCTATTATTTTTTTATCTTGTAGGAAATTGAATACCAGAACCTCAGATTCCCCACAGACTTGTCAAACCCATATGCTGTAGCTACAGTTTTGAATCAGGAACCAGGCAAATTGAAGATTAAGGACTTGAAAGAAGGTAATGTAATTAAGCAGCATAAACGTGGTCTCGTAGATTTCTGATGAGGAACTCAGCTTTAGAATTGCTGAGGTGATGTGATTGCAGTTTCTGTAAAAAATCTCACTTTAGGTTTATGTCTTAATGACTTCAGTTATCATAATAGGTGGATTTCGCAATTATAAATTCAATCTAGTTTGAGGTGTGATACGGTTTTCTGATATTCCTGCAGTGCTTTGCCAAGGCAGTGAAGGGAAAAAAACAAGAGAGATGAAGGAAGCCATATTTCAACTAAAAGTCAAACAAAATATCCAGGAAGAGGAAGCAAATCATCTGAAGTGGTAAGTGTGGGTTGAAAGTAACAAAACTGGGGTTTGCTTAACTAAGGCCTCTATGAATGACGTATGCAATATCCACTGGCGCGTAATGCTGCCATTTCATGACTGATAGGTTTGTTTTACAGCTGAGTTACTGTTGTTTTACTTTCTTTTCTTTTCTAAGAGCAGTCTCAGCAGTAATTCACAGTAGTACCAGTAGTACCCAATAGGATCTTTCATTGTCTTCTGGTTGCACTCAGAAAGGAACTTGCTGAAAACCTCGTTCACCTAACCTTGCTCTCAGGCATCTCATCTTGTGCCCTTAAGGGCAAAGGAAGCTTTTGTCAATAAATCAAGGCTAAAATGTATATTGGAGTGAACAGAATTGCATACATACATCAAATGACATAAAGCAAAACACAGTAATGAGTGTAAGCACACCGTGGTTTCATTTGCAATCCACAGATCTGCTCTTATGCTGAATGTTATGGACCCGTAGACAGACCCTTCCTTCTTAGGAAGAGGAGAATAGCCTTTAAGTAAAACAAGCTATGCATTAAGTAAAGCATTTTTCTTGCCTCCACTTTAAATGCAGGCAGGTTCATAAAGGCAAAGATCCAATGTCTGTGGAATTTAAAAAAGAGATTATTGAAAACCGACAAAGGGAAGAAGAGCAATACAAGGTTAGTCTTTGCTGTTTTTTCTGTAAATTTAAAATCAAACATACTTTCAGATTATGCAGTGCACTAGTGAATTGTATCAAGTTCTCTATGTCTTCATTTTTTCTTCATACATCAATGCAAATGTCTCACTGCAGTTATGTCATTATTACGCCTGTCTATCACTGTGTCTGAGGTGGTTTTATCTTGGAGGTAGACAGAGAGAATGATAAGTTATAAAGGAACTGTAACTAGATATTTGCCCAACCTAGCAGATTTGCACCCAGTCACATCCCAGTGCAACATTGCAGCATAATCCTGTCAGCATCGTGACCGAATCCAACCATCTGTTTATGTTGTACTTCCCTGGAGAACTGATGTCCTGAATGGCTCACAGTCAAAGAGCTAAACCCAGTCAGTGCTCTCATGCAAAGCCATGAGGAGATAACTCATCAGGTTCTCCTACACCTGCACTTTCTCTCTCTTTGGTTTCTTCCAGCCACTCCAGACTGCGGGTCACCTTCCATGGAGGTGACAGCAGCAATGCTTGGTGGCAGGAAATATTTTTCCCCATGTGGCACAGCTCTCAGGGACAGGTGGGGCTTGTCCCTCTTATCCTGCCTCCTGGATACTCAAGTAGCTTTTGACATCTCACTTACTTCCAAAGAGCTGTTTATGGGAGTAAAATTATTTATAGATAAGGTAAAGGCTTAATTTATACACTGAATTAGGCGCTGTGAATTAATGAAAACATTATATTTAATACTAGCAAAAAGGAAGTGAGTAAAAAGAGGATCTAAATTGTGAGACTGTTGTATGGCTGAATTAGATGTATGTTAACTGTGTTTAGAAATATTTACTTACCTGTTGGTCCCAGGGGCTTGGATATCTCTGGTTGGTTACGCAGAGATGGGTTGCCCCCCATAACTTTCTGACAGTGGCATATTTTTGCTCATGCTGTCAGCTTAAGCCTCACAGAGTATTTACTGTCCCTCTATCAGTTGCTCAAGTGGCCACTGCTTTATACAGCCTGGGAGTGGCAGTCCTGAAGACCTGATCTATCTTCCATTGTACTAACTAAAACCTCAGTCCATTAAATTCTTGGGAATTTCACTCTGTAGAATAACCCCAAGGTTTTTATTTAAGACATACAGTATCCTGGAAATGAAACAATAGGTAAGTAGGACTAGGATGGAAGAGACACAATGAGAAGAAGCACTGGTATCTATCCATCATGCCCAAACACTTTAAGACAATCTCATAGAAGTGAAATGATACCAGTAATAACCTGTTTGGCACCACTGGAAACCATGGCAGAGATGTTCACAGAACATGAAAAGCTGCAGAAAATTTCTGTCGCGCTGTCATCTGGGAAGATGTGTTTGGGTGCCATCTTATGGTGTTGGTTCTGTAACCCCTCTCTGGATGATTCTGGCTATGCAAAAGAAATTGTATTTCATTACGACAGAGATCTGATTGAAACTTAAACCCAAATAAATATTATTTTACTTTGTTTGACTTGCTCAAGGATTGTAATAATCACGCCCTAGAAGGGAATAAGTCTGTGTTTTGTCAAACACCTCCAGAAAGTTATGTGAGTGGATTCCATTAGTTGTAAAGGAGAAAAAAATTTACTGGATGCTTTGTACTAATGTGCTTGTTCTTCCTGGTGACAAATTAGATCCAAAGAGGAGATCCTATCGTGGAAGAGGAGTTTCAAAGGAACAAAGTAGAAGTTTCTTTCAGACGTGTTGTGCGGGCTGTTGACCAGGTTTGTTTATATGCTATTATCTCCTGCTATATGTATGATCCTCTACTAAGCCAGCAAACATCCATAGATATATGGCGCTGAATACGTTTCCTCCTAATTTTCCTATTTCTGTGTCAGGGTCTAATTTTTCATTTTAATTTCTAGTACAGTGTTACAACCACAAGTCAGATTGACAGGAACCTTGCTGGTGCTCAGATATTTTTGTCCTTCTCTGTGGTGTGAGCTACTTTCCTAAGATCCACTCCCTAGGGTTATTGGGAGTTTTGTTTAATAGATACCCTGCTACTGAAGGAATGTTGAATGCTAGCAACATAAAGTGTCACCTTCTTGAGGAACATGATAGCTGTGGAAGTTGGTCTTTTACTATACATTTATGCCTCTTTTACAAAGTGCTGAAAATTTTTTGGTGAGGCATGGCATGGGTTTGTGTGGAGAAGGTGTTCTGAGGACCTTCCTAATCTAAATGTTGGTTCAGTGGCTACCCTCCTGTTGAGAGGTACGGTACTCCATGGCCATGGGAGTCTCTTCTAGTGCCACATTCTTCTGTCACATCAATTTAAAAATTTAATGCATCAAGAAAGGGATTTATTTATGTTCTAAGAGTATTCTGACAATTCAAGGCATTAAATATAGAGGCAACACTTCTGCCTCACGTATGTCCAGAGTCAGAGAGCACTGGAGGTGGGGAAGTTATTCTGGAGAATTATCACTCTGGAGTTTACCCCGGTCTTTTGCCCTCCTTTAGGTATGTCCTATCAGCCATTATTGGAGACATGATACTGGTTTTGCTGGGCCCTTGGTTTGAGCCCTTACAGCTATTCCAACTTCACATCTGTGCAAGATGAAGTGTGCATTCGTAGAGACCTACTCCATTCTCTTCACTGACTGCCTGTGTGTTGCACTTAAGCCATAGTGTGTGGTTGTCATTTGGGTGGATGCAGACCATGCTACATTATATCTGATTACCTCCCATTAAGCCCTTCACAAGTCCAGGCTTCTGGTTAAATGCCAATACTGTAAACGTTTTCATTTGACTTCATTTCAGTGTTTAGAAATAACATATGGATTCAGGCCAGGGAATGGCTTGGGCTGGACTAAATTTCTCCTTTGTCTAGTAGTAAAACAGGTGTCTTTTTTCTTTTCTGTTTCTGTTTTTTAAAAAATACCATGCAGATTCCAAGCATCCACCCCACATTCAACTTGCTCCATAATGATCCCTGGGACAACAGAAACAGGATGTTGAGGAAATTCCAACAAGCAGCATACAAGGTGAGGTGAACAACCAGAATGCAGATGGCATGATGCCTTGGAAAGAGCTCAAAAAAACGCGCAAACTAGCACATAAGGAGTCTTCACAGGTACCCAGGGATTTGATAGTTAGATAAATATGTCCCTCCTTTGCCAGGAAATAAGGATCTGGAGTAAGTTTTCTATTCAGCTGGTGCTTCAGCTGGTGATTCTGCTGGTGCTTAGTATTGCAATCAATACTAAAAAAATGCAGATTAATTTAGTTTGTTGGGTTTTTTTTTAAAATAAAAATACTTTTGCACAAAAAAGAGAATATTTCAAAATGCATGTAGAATACTGTGCCCAGTTTTGGGCTGCTGGTACAAGAAGGACATCAAAAAGCTGAAGTGAGTGCAGTATAAAGCCACCGAGATTGTTGGGGTGGAGCACTCACTCTGTGAGGAGACACTCAGCTGGGAGAGGGAAAGTGGAAGGAGAGAACAGCATCTTCCAACACATCTGTTATGTGGTTATTGGTGATGGAGCCAGAATCTTTGCAAAGCTGGATGGTGGGAACGTGGGAAACAATGGGCATAAATTCAAATAAGAGATACAGGCTGTGTCTAAGGGCAGCCTTTTTCACCACGAGGACAGTCACTCATTGGAGCAGGTTGGCCAGGGAGGTTGTACTGTCTACATCCTTGATTGTTTTCAAGACCAGATTGGATAAAACGCTGAGCAACCTGGTTTGATCTCATCGGTGACCTTGCTTGGAGCAGGAGGTTGGACTTCCTAAGATCCCTTCCAACCTGGAAGCTAAAGAGTACTTGGGAAAATCACTTACCTCACTGGGCTTAAATATTATCTTGCATCTCCACTGCTCTTTTCAGAGTAAATCTAAATGTAGCAGGCAATATGGAAATTTCCTGTTCTCCTACTATCCAGTCTGGATATTTTTCTCCATTCAGTTCACAATAGTAGGCTCAGTACAGAGGTCCTGAAATGAAATGCTGTTTCCTGTGTTGCACAAATAAGGAGGTGGCTAAATGACACCTTCAGGTATTAATACCTAGGGCTCTTGATTGTTACCCTCTGCTATCTAGGACGAGGCAGATTGCACAGTGCAGGTTACTACTTATTCTCCTCATTCACAGAACAGCAAGTATTCATATGGCCCTGATCAACTGCTTGTTTACTCTTTTTTAAATCTGTATATGTCAATAGACACAGCTGAAGTATAGGACCTAGTGAAAAAAAGTGTCTAATTAAACTGTAAGACTAAATGCAGGTTTGAACTGGTTTTGATGTGTATTTTCATTAGAGAGTTGAGGTCCATTCTACACCTCTCCTTCCCCATTTTCTCACTCCTGAACAGAAAACGATAGTAAAAATTCTGAAATAGAGATGTCTGAGTGAGGTCTGTAGAATAAATATACTTGTAATATATGTATATTTCTATGGCTGTAAATCTTAGAGTGTTCAGCTTAATACTAAACTTTAAAATCATTGTCTCAGGTTGTGATTCAGATTCGACTAAACCGTTTACTGCTTCTGTTCCGTGGGCTAACCAGAGAAGGCCAAGGTTTGAAGGAAGGCTTTGTGTCTGGTAAGGAGCAGAAAAACAAGTTGGTATTTTGGCCATGAATTACGATAATCCAGACTGTACTGCAGCGTATGAGGTGCATTACATATAAATGTAGAGACAGAGTCCTTAAAAAACAGTCTTCCAGAAAAAGAAAGAAGTGTGACAAGGTAGAATCATAGAATACCTTGGGTTGGAAGGTCATCTAGACCAACCCCCCTGCAAAGAGCAGGGACATCTTCAACTAGATCAGGTTGCTCAGAGCCTGGTCCATCCTGACTTTGAGTGTTTCTACGGGGCATCTTCAGGTAGAAGGTGTAATAGCCGATGGTGTAAGAGAGGCCTTCTGACTTGTATCTGACTTGCTGACTGAATGAGATGGAGGACCACGCTGGAATGAGGGGGCTGTGATGTCCTTTTAGAAAAGGGTAAATCAGATCTGTTTGCTAGTTCAGGTTCTATGTCTGCCATCTTGGAGATGTGCCTTTTAAAGCCCTTAGGAACTAGTAATTTCCCTGTTATATTAAAATTGCTAGACACATCCTGTCATAGGAAATGTTAAATATATATTTCTGGCTTGATTCTTTTTTTGAAACAGTGTATTAAGATATGTTACAAAATCCTAGTTTTTGCTTGCCATTTATGACAGACAGCAGGAGTTCCAGCAAACCAGAGAAAAGTGGAGAATGGAAGGACTTTTCTTGCAGCATATCTGAAGATCGTGTATTCCCTTTTGAATTCCCCTTTTACAGTTCCCATGACTTTCACCGTGATTTGGTAGGTATGGTACCTTAAATGGTGGCCAACACTCAAGCTGATAGAATTTTGTTGAAGATACTATCCCCAGGTCCAGTACTGCCTTTATTAAAATTTTTCAATGTGACTGGTGTTCTGACAAATTAATTCAGGACTTCAAATTTACCGAAGGTACTGCTGAAAACAGTAAAAAAATCTTTGCATTCTCTTAATTGCATTCTAAAATTCTGAGTTATACATTAATGATCAGAATTAGTTATCATGCATGATTTTGCCCAAGAAGAAAAACAACAAAAATAGCTGAAATGCAAAAGCTGAAGAAAGGACAGAAGAAACATCAAACAAAATGTATGCTTAATTATTTCCATATATTTTCAGGTAGCTGTGCTGATTGATTGCTCCTAATGCAAAACAAAATGCCCACATATTACTGGGTTTTAAATGCTGTGTTCTTTCAGGCACCTGATGCTCTTGGCCTAGTTCCTATTGAATCTGTAGATGTGCAAGTCAGACACATTCTTCCCTTTTACGACTTGAAGGTGAGTCAGTGCAGCTCCCTCAGCTCTGTCATGGTTCTCTCTTTCACCAGCCCAGTTAGACACGTTTCTGATTCAGTAGCCCCAGTGTGCAGCCCAGTAGAAAAGTTGGAAAAGTTGCCTTAATATGGTTGCATGATTAGCACAGAATCATAGAATGGTTTGGATTGGAAGGGACCTTAAATATGATCTAACTCCAACCTCCCTGCCATGGGCAAGAACATCTTCCACTACATGAGGTTACTCAAAGCCACATCCACTTCCTGGGAAGGGAGCTTCTCTGGGCAGCCTGTTACAGTGTCTTAGCACCCTCACAGTGAAGAATTTGTTCCTGATATCTAATCTAATCCTACCTTCTTTCTGTTTAAAACCATTACCCCTCATCCTATCACTACACTCCTTGATAAAAGAGTCTCTTCCCATCTTTCTTATAGGCCCCCTTTAGGTATTGGAAGGGGCTATAACGTCTTCCCAGGGCCTTCTCTTCTCCAGGCCC
>JAOXNG010000064.1:11091758-11103747 GCA_028566535.1 Scolopax minor
CCCCAGATCTTTCTCTTCAGAGCTTGTTTCCAGCAGATCCATGCCTAACCTGTTTTGGTGCCTGGATTCAAAGGAAGATGGCAAAGGTGCCCAGCTTTTTGCTGTGCAGGTGTGCAGGATAGCTGCTGACATAGCAGAAATGTGTCTGAAACTTAACTATTTTATGTCAATCTAGCTTTAGCCTAGCAACTTACCAGAAGATGTGATTTGTGTTTGAAAGGCTGTATCATTATTAAAAACCTTCAAAATTATCACCTTGATGGAAAGTGAGTTCTCACTTGTGTAACTTCCCATTGACAATATTAATGCTATAATTCAGATAGGGGTCAGTTTGCTTTTTGAGGGAGGAAAACTCAATTGGTTGACTACCAGTTAATGTTCTGTCAAGAACAGATTGTGTCTTAAAAAGTCACTTGATGAAAGAGAACAGTCTTTGTAGTATTTTGCACTAGTGTTTTATTTTTTAGCTCTTAACCAGGTCTTTAATAGCTGGGTGTGCTATCTCCCCTGTAGTTTTCAAGGAAAACCAGACCTGTTTAGTTTACCTACATACTCTATTTTATTTTGAAATGGTGCAGTTGGGTTTGTGTGTACCATTTCAATAGTTTTGTTTTGTCTCAAAGATAGTGAATTTCAGTGGTTGGGGGAATGAGTCCTGTGGGTTAGATTTTTAGAATGAGAAACCTGTAACCCAGGAGATTCACATCTTCTAGCAGCTATTTGAATTCATGCTTGGGGTTTCTCACACACATCTCTCTGTGTGTGTATAAATATATATATTTTACATATATTAAAAGTTTTTTATCTGTGCAAGTTTACACTTGTATCTGTGTATTTCTTAAGCCTCATGGCTGTGTGGTTACCTACTGTATGGACAAACTCCCTGATTTATGTATTGGGATCCCTTCCACACAGTTTTTTGTGGTTTTTTTTTTTTTTCTTCAGCTAAGTATTTTGTGGTTTTCATGTGACTTGCAGCCACACAGTTCAAAAGTATTCGTAAAACAATCTCCTGAGAGTCTATGGTTTTGAAATGCTGCTTCTCCCCAATTGTGCCATAGGGAACTTCCTGCTCGTTTCTTACAATACCAATAATTTTTTCTCATTTGTTCTCCTAATTGCCATCTCTGAAAGAATGCAGAAATTTATTTAATTGTAAAGGGAATAATTGTGTTGTGTGGTTGATTTTAATTCCTGCTCTTGAAAGCTAGGAAAAAACCCAATGCAGATTACTGCAAGTATGTTTTTGCCATTTGGTTTTTTTTTAGTGTTCTCTTTATTATTTTATCTTCTCTTTAAATACAAAACTTAGAAGTTTTACGATGTTTTGTTTGTTTTTATTTCAGACTTATGCTCCTGCTCATCTTGCCTGGTTGTAACCCTTTGGCTACTGATGGCTAACTTAATTCCCCTGCTTACAGGGTTGTTTCTCTGTGCATAGAGTTCAGCACGTGGTGAGAGTACGTTCCCAGGTGATAGACCATCAGAAGGTGTTGCACTCCTTATCGCGGAGCGCCGCGCTCTTTGCCTCTGCAGGCAGCTCTCTTCTGCTCAACCTCATCTCTCCTGGCAAGTATCGGTGCCGACAGCAGTCAGGGAGGTACTGACAAAAGCAGCCAGGGCTTGAGAGGAGGAAAATTTACCTTGTCATCTCAATAAGTGCCAGTATTTTCCTGAATTGCAACCTTTGATTTTATTTTTTTGGACACGGTAACAAGATCTGCTATGCCAACTGCGTTAGACTACCTGGCAACCCGGGCAAGATTGGAAATGAGAACTCTTCTGTAACAAAACTGAGGGATGGGTTTTTTTTGTTATGTCCTCAGACTGGTAGCAAAGCATCCTCAAACTGGAAATATACCTCAGTGGTTTAGTCTAAAGCCATGTGAAAAAACAGTCATCATAATAACCAGGCCTAAACAGGTGTGGGAATTGTTTGTTTTGTCAATTCTTATAATTTAGGGGGGGAAGAAATAGTTCAATGGAATAGACCAGTAGTTGGTGGCTCTCTCCACAACTGGATTCTGCAGCTTTGAGGCTTCTCAGAATTCATACGAGTCTGTGGGAAAGCAACTAATTCTTGGAATTCACCTAAACCTTCCTACATGCAGACAGTGGAATTTCAGACTGGTAACCAAGACAACTGTCTAGAAATCCCATTCTCATTTAGCATGTGCCAGTTGTACTGTGAAATTCAATACATCAAATGTTGGAAAATTCTCAGAGTAATTTGCTAGACAAATGACTATCATTAGTGAAATCCAGTCTATAAAATTGAGATAAGTTTTCTGGTTACTTTTAATTTTGTTGGTTTGTTTCTTAAATAATGGTATTATTATTTTTTTTTAATAGTATGAACATAAATACAGCTGTTCTCACTTTGAAGGGCAAACCCGTAGCGATGGCAGCTAGAATCTTACAGGACCATATTGACCTCTCTAGATCAAAATCTACATTGAGTGTAGAGAGTGTAAAGAAGCCTAATCTGTCTTTTTACAGTTTTGTTGGTTTGGGTTTTTTTCCTCCATTTTTTCTTGGACATATAGTTGATAATCCAAATATTTGGGTATTTGTAGGAAGCTAAAGAATCAGACATTTTGAACCATACAAGGCCACACCTTGGTGCAAAAGTCATCACTTGGATGACAAAATATGTAAGACGAAGGAAATGAGCAGAATCTGTCTTGCTAAGGACAGCTGCTCTATTGGACACTTTTAAGGATTTTTTTGTTTGCTTGTTTCTGACTCTATATAATGTGTTACCAATAATCCTATTCAGAGTGAAAGGAAATCTTATGTGGTGCAATCCATTGTCTGTCCCATTAGGATAGTTTTCATTCTTGGAAAAGTGTTAAACTTGAGGGAGCAGATGTGCCCAGTGCACTGAAAACCACAAATACAGGGAGAAAGGTGATGTTACTCTGCTTCTTAAATGTGCTGTGATGTCAGAATTGTCAGTGACTAGATCCCTTTTGAAAATGAAAGGTAAAGGGATGGCAGGGCTTGGGAGTAAAATTTGCTTTAGCTACAATTAAACTTGTTTAATAATAGGACTTCCGTTTGTAATTGTAAGAAAAATCTTTGTGCCTACTGAACTTGGTGGGTTTTTTTATTTATTTAAAGAAACTCTGACAACACTGCTGAGGCGAGGAAGTGAGTGCACCCTAGAACTGTCTGAAGGCATCACAGCTGAGAGAGTACCTTGCCCTGGGCTAGTTCCCCTTCTCAACTGCAGGGTAATTTTGCTTTGAATTATCCAAGGCCTAGGCTAGCCTTAAATAGGTGTTTCTGAGAAGCAATATAAATTAGGAATCAAATGCTTTAAATGTGTAGAAGTACCGATTAAGAAACACTCAGATTACGAAGCAAACACTGATTATCTTAATATATGCACAATCAACAGTTGGTGTAAATTGATTCCTTGAAAATGTAAAGGTTTGAGAAGGCATCTTAGGTCTCAGAGGCTGATATTGTATTTTTTTGTCTGTTGTGCAATAATACAGTTTAAATGGTATCATTCAACAACAATGCTTTTGATACTTGAAAAGAAATTATTGGTTATTTTTTCTTACTGTGAAATATTTGCACTGTCTGAACTTTCTGGTTAACTTTATAACTGTTAAACTTTTTTACTGGTGTTAATTTATTGTGCTTGGTATTTGATATGCTAGTCTCTCGTCTGTGTAGGTGTGAAATTTGTCATATTTAATTGAATTGAATATTTTTATTCTCTACACAGTTGTTTGTCTCGAGGGCTTTTCTTCTTTTATTCTCTCTTACCTGAGAATTAACTGAAAGATGGCTTAAAAAGTCGATGCTTACCTACTTCCAAATTGTATGTGTTAATTAAAGAAAGAGGCCGTAGTGCGTTGTACCTGCAAGGGGAAAAATTGATCTCCCTGTCGGAGCTCTTGGGGGCAGATTCACCACTACCTGCATCAGTGAATCCAACAAAGTAAAACTATTACTGCTTTAATAATCTGAGATTTCAGTTGTAATTTCTTGGACATGCAGCCCTGCAGCTTTGGGGAGTCGGAGTTGGGGGAGGAAGGTGCTTTACCCAGCAGAGTCCCACACGTTCTGTCCCGTCGGTGCGGGAGCAGCTGTAGCCGTGCTGGAACTGCCCAGAAATGTCTCGAGTCCAGCTTGAAGGGAGAAATGAATTTGGTGGCTGTCCAAAAGAATATTTGAGTAGAACTTTGACTACCTCAGTGCTGTTTGAGTCTTCTAGCCTGCTGTGAACTTCCAGATCTTAAGATGAATTGAGTAAAATCATGTCTCAGGTTCTTAAGAGCAAAATAAATACAGTAGGAAGCATAAGCCATTTCTGAGTGTAGAACACAGCTAAAACTTTAGCTTAAACCAAGCAGTTAAGTAGCCTTAAGTGTAAAGTCAGTATTGGTTTTAAATAAAATTTGCAGACACCTGCTTTAGGTGTCCTGACCATGTTGTGGCAAGTCCATCCTGCTGCATCTTTTAGGTGTGGAAAGCTTTGAAATCTGGCCCAAACGAGCCTTTGTGGTTTTTTTTTTCACCAGAGTAAGCAGGGCAGCAGGAGCCCTGGAACTAGTGCTAAGAGATAAAGGAATTGGCTTGTCTGGAGCAGAAACGTTTTCAGTATATCATGTTCACAGTTTTAATCTTTTAAAAACATTCCATGTTTGCTGATGGGAGTAAATTGGTCTCACAGTCTCTTTCCACCATCTCTTTTGGAGTTCAAATCTCTAGCCTTTCAGTTAGAAGTTGAGGCAGGTCACACTTCAGGAACACATTTTTCTAGCGTTTCAAGCAATTGCAAGGAGAAAGGATAGCATGCAGCAAGTAAAATTAGACTGCAAAGCAGGCAGTTTGTTCCTCCTGAAGTGAGTTGAGGTCTTGGGAGGCCCTCACAGCCTTTGGTGTGGGTTAATTAGCTAAGGAGAATTTTTGACCCCCATTAGTTGACTGTCAGTGCAATGCAGCTCGTACTTTCTGCCGAGCACTAGTAAATTGGGAAGACTGATGTCACTTCAGAGCAGGCATGTCCACAGCCCTTTGCAAGGGTCAGTTGTTTTTAATTCTTCCTGTCCTGTGAATATTTCTGCTTGAATATTATTTTTTTTTGGTCCTTTTTGTCCCCACATTTCCTATGTGTCACGGTCTTCCCCCTGCGAGCTCGAGCCAGCAGCTTGCACTTGGCTGAATGTATAGCTCTTGGGGATCTGCCTCTATAAGATCCCATTTCTTTTAATGTACAAGTACTACCAGATAGCCAAAGTGCAAATGTTGCCTTTTTAACGTGGAGCTTCACCTTGGAGATAAAACAACTGTGGTGAGAGAACTGGCTGACCTTGAACATGTGTTTCCTATTTTGGTACAGAATGTAAATACAGAACAAACTATTTTACATAGATTTTGACTGGATTGAGATATAAGGGCTAATTTTTGTTATTTATGGAGTATAAATGTCCTTATTTTACTGTGTAAAAGAAAAAAGTACATCATACAAAAGAAGAAAAAATTGTTCATCAATAAAATGTCTGTAGAAAATGGAGTTGTCTTGTCCTTTTCTTTGAGAGCTGACAATTATTAGCCCCAAGAATAACCGCGATAAGGGACCACGTTACAACAGTCATTCATTTTGTGAGAATTTGGAAAAATGAAATTACATCAAGTCTGCATATTGAACACTTTATTAAACTGTAATCTGATACACTTTGAAGGTGAGATGTTATATATTATTTTTAGCTCATACATGACTGATCAGAAGTTCAGCCTGCCAGTGAAGTAAGGAGCTTCCCAAATTCTCTATTCCATCCTCATGTATGTAATACTTAAAAATTATGTAATATTTACATATTATTTTTTTTTTCCCACTTGAAATGGAAGATCATCTCTCCCTGTTTTGTGTAAAGGGTTTGGCCACGTGATTCCCATTTTGGCAGAAGGGATGTTGCTGTTGCCCTGTGGAGCCCCGAGCTGCTGCCTGGGACCAGACTGGGAGCTGGAGGAGCTGAGCCACCATCGCTTCTCTTCAGCAGGATCAGTGATGTCCTTTCTGGTACCTGAGCCAGCTTTGCTAACTGGGAGACTGAGATTCTTACAACATAATTGCAAGTAATACATTTATTTTTATATATATATATATATTACTCTGGTAAATGTGAAAGATATAACAACACTCCTCCCAAAATGCAGAGTGGAGACAATTTAATAATCTAGACTTTTTTTTTTAATCCCTAAATAATACGTCAGCAGATACATAGATTAAAAACCCTGCTTGCCTCCCTCTCTGCTATTTTGGAAAATCAGATAAAGCAAAGGAAAAGTAGGTTACTCTTCCTTTTCCTTTGCCTTGTCTCAAAATAAGAGTCTTTCAAAAAGGGTATTAAAGCTTATAAAATGTGCCACTGTTCATTTCATAGATGGCTTTAACTCTGGAAAACATCAGGTATGTAAAGTTACTCAAGTCCAGCTACAAGGTTTAAAAACTTTTACGTTTCTAAAATTAGCGCCATTGGTAGCAAAATAATAATCATAAAAAAACCCCAAAACAACAAACAAACTGGTTTATGAACCAGTATATGTTTAAAATTCAGAAGTAGATAGAGATCTCACTCTTCTGGAGCGTAAGGTGTGTTGCTTAGAGCTACAGCAGGATCAGGGCATCAGTCCACAGCCTGGAGTGATGTGGGTGTCAGTCCAGCAGAGTTTCCCAGTGGACTTAAAATACAGCCCAGTTTCAAATGCAATTTTACAGGATTTCTGTGCGTTTACAGCGGTCATTTCCATGCACGTATGGAAAAAAATTTAAAATCAAGTATGGCAGAGGGCTTTTCACAGTTACTTGTTACATCCTCAAAACAACAGCGTTGCCCAAGCTGGAGCTGAGCTGTGTGTGCTTCCTCCTTGTCAGCCTCCAGCTCTCCCCTCTCAGCTACGCCCAAAATGACTTGCTGAGAAATCCTGACACTAACATAAATGTATTTGGTTGTTCCACTTTTTTTTTTTCTGTATTTCAACGAAATACAGTAAGTGTACTGAAGGTCAGACAACTACTGAGTATTCCTAGTGTCTTGAATTTCAAACAAAAAAACCCTCAAAACCCCTTCTTTCTCCTTCCCCACCCCTTAAACTGTTTTAGTTATACATCTGCTGATTGTTCACGTGTGTCTGAGGATAGTAATGACACCTATTTTTCCAAAAAAGGAAATGAAATCAAGGAAGGGCTAAATGTCACAAAATATAAAATATTATTTGTGTTTGAGGGGAATGATGGAAACCCAACATTGGCCCATGTGATTGCATCTTATTGTCATCAGCTTAGGGCTTTTTTTTTTTTTTACTAGAATTTTTCTGTTTGGATGAGTTCTTCAGTTTTTTTCTGCACCTTGTGCTGTTCTGTAAGTAGTTTTAGTAGGCAAAATGCTGAGGTTCACCTGAGCAGGACTGAGCTCTTGTTATAGAAATGATGAGGGGACCTGTTTTCAATCAACAAGAAAGTAGTTCTAGGCAAATGCCCACATTCAAACACTCTTAAATTGTACATTCATTTCCTGTCCTTTAGGTATGATGTTGAAATTAAAGGCAGATTCTTACCCCCAGAAGGAGGATATTGAAATACATTCTCTGTTGCTTTTACAGACAGCAAGGGTTGTCACACAGCCCGGTGCTCTGCTTTATTTGCTGTGGGGTGGACAGACGTCCTGGTCTTTAAAGAGGAGGAGGTGAGAAGGTGGCCAGGTGAGGAGAGGAGATCTCTACATGTGCTCCGGGTGGTTCTGCAGGCACGTGATGAACTCCTGGATCGACTGACCCTCGTAGCAGATCTTGTAGATGGTTGTAAATAATGGAAACCTAAAGGAAGGGTGTAGCAATGCAAATAGTTTTCAACGTTTATAAATGGAAACACTTCCATTCCATTTATAATGGAAAAAAAATCATTCTTTTTTTAAATTATATATACTCCATTCTTTTTTTACATTAAAAGTGGAAAACTCTTCTTTCTCTTTACAATATAATTTTAACTTGGAGATGCCTTTAGCATGGAAGATGATATAATCTTCCAGTATAAAATCAAAGCAGTAGAAATCGGGGCAATTAAAAGGAACTAGGGCTGATTTTGGGGGGTGACAGAAGAGATGAGCTATTTTGGAGCTAAAATTGCTATCCAGTGTTTTCATTTACTGAAAAACATCTCAAATTGTGTATCTTCCTTTTCTTCCTATGTGCAAAATGCTTATATTATTTGCATTCATTACTGATATTTTAAAAAACTAAAAATAATGAGAATGTTTAATGATTTTTCTCTTCCCGGCTTAAAGGATTCTTTTCCCTTTGCAAGCTCTTAGTCATTATGTGGTAAAAAATGAGTCCAGTGAATGACTTGGAGCTGAGTGTGTAACTAAATGCAATTATAGGGATACTTATTAGATCAACTTTTGATTTAAAGTTCACCTCCTGTCAAAATGAGCTTTTCTTGCCCTCATTTTTGAAAGATAATGCCACCTGAATCTTCTCTGTTATAATTGTAATAGGGATTTTTTTTTAAGTATTCATTTAGCAATGTTTGACTTCTCACACATTAGCCTGACTTAGAGGAAATGGGATGGAGGGAAGTTTAACTCTTCTATCATGTAAGATGAGGCAAAGGTTTCAAATTATACATAATCTTTACCCCATAACCCCAAAGAACTAGAAGTACTTTTAACCTCAGCATTATTTGTTGCATGAACACATTGATATCAGCACACATGACCTTTTCAGTACGTATAAAATGTTTTGATTAGGAGTGTATTCCTGAGTGTTATACGGAGATAACTCAGTCCAGGTTTGCACTGAGAGCGGTGCTGCTCCAAGCTGTGACAGTGACAACCTGAGAACAAGAAACCCTTTGACCCATTGATCATGTTTGCAACCCAACTCTGTGCGTGGCCTTCAACCTTATTTAGAGGGACAGAGACGTCTGGGTAGCTCCTCTGGATTATTATTTTTTTTTGGTTTGTTGTATGTCTGTGGTCTGTTTTTCTAGCCTTCATCCCGTTCTACCGACCACGGCGATGAGGGGTCAGGCTAAGCTGAGCTCTAAGGATGGCCTGGGATGTAAAAAGCAGTTGTTACAGAAACGAATGGGATAATTATACACAAGTGCCTTTGAGGAGGTTATGAATCACTCAGCATTTGTTGTTGATTCCCTTTTGTTAAAATAGAAAAGCACTTACTTATCAAGCATGTTTTTCTGTTTCAGAATCTTGTAGACTTCAGCTGAGGTCTGAGGACCTTGCAGCTTTTGTCCGTTCAGCATCTCATTTTCCAATTCCTCAATGGACTAGAAGAAAGGAGACCGATTACTTGGGTCAGGGGGGATACCACTGCCAGGCCAGCAGTTACCAAGAAGGTAAACAGCTAACGTTGCTTTTGTAAAACATGGAAGGACTTCTTTGTGTGCTAGTGTAAAATATTTCAAAACCCTCCTTACTTTTCCTGTGCGAGCAAAGGCTTCTGCTACTTTTCTGTTGCGTCCCCCGTAGCAGGTAGTGATCAGGTCAGCGACGCCGCAGCTCTCCAGGAAGGTGGCTATTGATACAGGTCCCCTGCAGAACATCTTGGCAAAGGCCACCATTTCCATAAGGCCCAAACGTATAATTGCTGCCTTCGTGTTATCGCCGAAATCCAGTCCGTCGCAGAACCCAGCTCCCACTGCTACGATGTTCTAAAAACAGGTTAATTGTGAGATACAGGGGAGGGAAGGAAAGGGTCCTGCAGAAGACGTGTGGCTCATCAGTGGGCACTGAGCTTTAAGAAAATCCCACAAATCTGCCTTCACCACAACGAGGTTCAATTTCCAATGGCCATGAGTTTATCTTATGAAGAAGGTGGGCAGCTAGTTACTGTGGCACAAAAGTAGCTGGACTTCTGGAAGATTTTTATAAAGTATCCACCTTTTTTTTTTTCCCATGGGCATAAATCAAAGCAGCTTGTTTTTTACAGTAATATTGCAATCATGTAGCGAGGATGCAGTTTGATCTTCTGCTGGTTCCCAGTTGGGACTCACTGACCTTTCTGTTTTAACTATTTAAAGTGTTCCACATGGAGTCATGCCTTTCTAGGTTTGCTCTAAACAGACTTGGGTCTCTAAACAGACTTGGGTCTCTAAACAGACTTGGGTCTCTAAACAGACTTGGGTTCTACACACAGATGCTGCAGCAGATCAAATTTTGGTTTTTCCTGCAAGAATGGTCAGTAGAATTGCCCTTTTCTACAGCTCTAAACAAACCTCTCATCTTCACAACTCCTCACCATCATCTTACTCACCTCCCTTCCCACTTCCCAACCCCTAAATAAGTCCCCACACGGGTGTAGTTCAGAGTCAATGTCACCTAGTACTGCTGTTGGAGTGTTTGCTCCAGACCTGCCCCCAGTGCACAGGCAATGCCAAAGCGATGATTTCAAGAAGAACAAAGATTTCCCACAGAGCAGAAACAACCTCTCCCCGCTCTGTGCCTGCCCCCAATTCCAGTCTGTGGCCAAAAGCAAAACCTGGGAGTCTTTTGGTTTTTTTTGTAAAGAAACTTTTCTTTTTGTCTGTTAGGTTAAACAGGACCATTTTTTCCCAGTGATCTTGACGAGGGGATCACTGAACGCCGCGCAGACGTGCTGCCAGCACAGAGCATCGCTGCTGATGCAAACTTTCTAGCAGGTTACTGCTTGAACCAGGGGAAAAAAGTTATGAGTGGGAGCTGCAGTATGTAGTAAAAGTCTTTGTTCCTTGTGCTTACAACACGCAGGTAAGAAAATACAGTGGACTAAATTCTGCCCTCAGAAGCAGAGGTGCCTCTGGTAAGATAAAGATAAAAATACAACTATTTTGAAATGCCTTGCCAGCAGTTATATTTTTAACTAAAATTTCCTTTTTTTTTTTTTTTTTTTTTACAGCTTGAAAAACTGGCACACAGAATACGTGTCCTGTCATATTAGACCCCATGGTGTATGGAAGACAGACTCAGGTGAGGGTAGAATTTAGCCTTAATAAAAACATTCTGGTTTGAAATGACTCACTTTTAAGGCTCCGCAAATCTCCACTGTATCAGAGTCAAGCACCACGGTAATCCTGAAATTGGGGGTCTGCATTAATTCTTTAAAAATTTCCCCTTGTTTTTCGTTTTTGCACCCTGTGGAGAGGAAGGGTGAAAGTTAGAGGGTTTTTGCAATGTTTCAGAGTACACACAATCAATTGAAACCTGAAATAAGGGCCCAGGGACCACTATAGGTTTTGCTAAACAAGAGGTTTGTGTGACAGCAATCACAGCAGCTGCTGGCAGCCAGTGTTGAACGTGTGCAGGTCACAGGGCATTGACCAGGCACCACTAAATAACACTTCAAAGAGCTTAAAAGTAGGTACCACCTAATGCAGCTTTCTGCCTGAGAAAGCCTGAATAACCACAAACCTGGCAAAAGGTAACATTTACAAAGCACTTTGTACAGCACAATGGTGTAAACTGCCACTTTGGAAATGTAAACTGGTAAAATTGCTAAATGGTATTATGGGGTGCAAATTATTAATGCCCCATTAATTCCCAGTTACAGGAAGATCCACAGATGATGAGGTTGAACAGTGGCAGCGCTTGAACACTTTTGTTACCAATTCTATGGAGGCCACCTATCACCCAGGTATGGAGAGGAAGGGCCACCAGCTGGGCAGAGACTTTTGAATGGAATTTCCCTTCATTTTTATATGAGACAACTCTGTTTCCTTCAGGGAGAGCTCAGCCATGAGGAGAGCAGTAATGTTTTCCATCTATTACTCCTGGAGAGGTTCTGGGACTCAGTGTTTTTGAGTGTTAAAGAGCCTGGGCAATACCACTCTGGTAGCTGTGGGGTTTCTGCCCCATCTCACCCAAAACTTGGGGTTTGCTTCTTGTCCTTTACAATAAAAGATGTTGGGGGATACCCAGCCTCTTTGGGGTGCCTGTTCCTGGACTATCTGGCTTTTCCACAAGGCCAAAAGTGA
>JAOXNG010000064.1:11753278-11764874 GCA_028566535.1 Scolopax minor
CCCGGGCGCACCGCGGGGCTGGGGGCTCCCTCGCTCGCTCTCCCGCCCGCAGCCCGCCCCGGGCCGGGGTCCGCCGCCCTCCCGGCTTCATCCTGCTGAGGCCCCCGACGCTCGGACGCCCGGCTCCCGAGCTCCGAGAGCCCCTCTCCCCCTCCTCTCGTCCGCCGCCCCGCGCTGCTGAGCCCGCGGCACCGCCTTTGCCCGACGGCGAGGGCAGGCGGCGGCTCCGCTCACGGGACCCTGCTTGGTGCTGGCCGGGGGCGGCTCCCGCTGCCGTGGCGGAGCCGCGGGGCCCTTGCCTTTGTGAGCCGCGGCCGCTCCCCCGGGAGGTGTCGGCATCAGCCCCGGTGACTTGTTGCTCCGTATTTCTCAGCTCCTGCTCCTGCTCTTTTCCACCTCAGCTCCTGCAGCACAGGGCTCCGGGTGTCCCTTCTGCAGCGACACTGAGACAAACCAACTGCTGGCTTTCTCTGATGTGTCCTGTCCTGAGAGCTGTCTCCCCTGGTCACCCGTGAGATCCACCTTTGTCTCAGAGGCTTCCTGGCATGGGTGCAAGCTGAGCATCTGCTGCTTTCTTGCAGTGCTTGGCTGTTTGTCCTCCATCCTCCCTTTAGCCTCTCCTGGGTAAGCCCAGGTATTTGCCTTGCCTTGTTCTCCCTCCAGAAGACAGTTTCCTTCATTCAGATAACCTCATCTCTCAGCAGGACAACCAGGGCATTTTGCCTCCCCACTGCCTTTGTGGGTTACTGGAGCTTTGGTGCTCCCAGGCCTCTGTCCCGAGTCAAAAGCCCTGTGCTATCTCACTTCTGTTGTGAAAGTCTCCTTGGGGACAGAACTGCCCTCCCAAAACTAGCTGTCCGTATGACTGCATCTTCCCAGTCTATGGGGAGACGAACTGCACTGTGCCTGATCTCCTCCATGGCTTCTCCATAGCTGAGCCCAACATGTTCTCTCCTCCTGAGGGACCCAGATGAACAGTAGCCTTTTCTGATATTGAGAAATCATATCTCTAAGACTTACCCTGTTGTGACTGGCTCAGGTGATGGAAGGAAATACGTCTTGCTATTGCTGTTCATTCACCACTGCCTATTAGCTGTCTCTTGGCACTGTGATTGCTCTGGAACCATGAAGGATGCTTGTCCTTCTGCACAAGCATGTGCTCATGTGGACCTGACTCTGTGGGCTGCTCTGCCCGGGTCCAAGAGGATTTGTCAGATCAAATAGGACCACCTTCTCCTTTACCTAATGTTTCTCCTGACTGTACCAGCCAAGATTCTTGCAGGTGGACAGTAGGGTATGTTTTACCAAACATCTCAGATGAAAGCCAGTATGGTTGCTGTAGGCTTTTTCCACAGTTAAGGAAGGGAAAGATGATTCATGTCAAAAAGGAGACATCATAAACTAGCTATAATGCTGTTTGCACTAGAGTCCTGTCTGTGGCTCTGGCCAAAAGCACTTGTCCAGGAAAGAGTAAGAGAGGACAACCTGTGCAATGCTTTCTAAAATGACACTTCCCCAGCATCCAACCACCTACACTGCAGGGGCTTCCTGAGCAAGGTGTTATTTCTGTATATTGGGTAGCCTTTGACCAATTTCTCTTCTGTGACCTTCTCTTCTGTCTCCCTGGGAGTCCACCAGAAAGGTAACCACCAGAGAGGTAAACCTAGCATCAGCCGGGTCCTGGGGCAAGGTGTTCCACAAATGAAGGTGTTCTCCATATGAAGAAAAAATGCCACCTTTTGTCGGTTTTGCTGACATTGCGTGAATTGTACCCTAAAGTGACTGTTTCTGTCCCTGGGCTCCATTAGTATCTCCACCATGCAGGTGTCTATGGAGACAAGATCAGTTTCTTGCTGGATCAGCTGAAGGAGTCAATGCACTATGTTAAGGCCTCTCTCTACATCTAACATGTGTCAAACTTGCTTCCAGCCATTGTCACACTTGAGAGGGGAGAAGCAGGTAGGCAGACTGTTGATAAGTTGGGTTTATTACTAAAGCTGCAACAAAGAGTATGACCTCCAGTACAGAGAGCAGTTTTGTTCCCTAGCTGTAGAGGTCTTCACTGAGATCCAGGCAACATCCAGTAGCAACTGCATGTTCAGTCAGGGACAGGGTGAAGTTTTGAGTTGTTCCCTATGAATATAACAAAGACCTCTTGTGTGCTTACAACACAGAGCTCTTCTGGCTGTCACAACACCCATTCTTGGTCCAGGTCCCTCTGATCCTGCTTGTCGAACTCTCCTCACCACATCCATAAGATCAAGGAGCAGCTGGGACTCTGAAGAGCAAAGCAATGGGTCAATCCCATTCTTCATTTACTGCTGCCTTGTTGATTTTTCAAAGTCACAATACTTTGCGTCATGACAGCTTCAGTTCATGTTCAAAGGCCTCTGAAAGTCTCAGTTTACCCTCCCACCAAATGGGTGGATTCCACTCCCTCCGTTACTTCCTCAATGGGGATATACCAGGTGACTAACAGACCAATATACTAATTTGCTTTGTGCAAACCTCTGGTTTAGACTCTACTATCATATAGTTCTGAGTTCCATACTGCAAACCCAGCCCTTTTATCAGACACAAATATAAGACATGTCAGATAGAGACCATTTAAAATTTGGGGCTGGTTAAGAAGAGTGAATCCAGAGATAGCGCCTGTTTTACAAATTACATGCTGCAGTTGGTGGCTCAACCATTTTCCGGTCTTCTGGGGCACAGCCACAGAGCTTACAAGAGCAAAGTACTGCCAGATCAGCACTGTTTGATAGTGTGGTTGCTGGGATGGTGTCCTCCATCACTGGGGAAAGGCAGAGTCAGGGCAGGACCTATGATTACTCTTGGTGAAAACACCAATATCCTCATAAGAGCTCTCTTGTCTTGTCAGGTCTTGTGCTCCAGCAGACAGAGGTGGTACACAGAACCACTCTTGGGAAGCCACAGACTTGCTGCAGGACCAGCAAGGGATGTGGGAGCTCCCCAGTAGCCGAACTCCTAAGAATATCTCCTGGGCTCAAGCAGTTTCTTGCAGTTGCTGCTTGTATGTTTGCAACCTGGCATCTGAGGGCTGTTCAGCCTTCCCCACTGAGGTGACGTGAGCTGCCTGGAGATCCAGTCGCCCAGGGTACACGTGCCAATACCTGGACACTGCTTAGAGGTTTGGAGAGCTGCTGCTGTTTCTTCTGCCTGTAGGATTATATCCAGAGCGGCAGTGCTTCTGGACCAGCTCCTTCCAGCAGTGATTCCTTGTGGAATTTGCTAGTCTCTTCTAGTCTCAGTAGTCTCAGCATGACAGAAAAGCTGGTGCATAGCTGCGGGTCCTCTCCCTCCATGAGTCCTGGTTACAACCAGGAGCATCTTCTCACTTGCTCTCCTGTGAGAGCTTTGTTTGAATCCTTCTACCAAGGAACTGACTGGCTTCCAGGCCTCTTTCCTCTGCACTGTCTCCCACCCATGTCCTTCCTTGCTTCATGGCTGTTTAATCATTCAGGCAGTGGGTTAGGAGGCAAGAAGCGCAACATAACTTTACTTCTCCTTTTTTTATTAAAAAAAAATAAATCTGAAAAACATCTTAATAAGCTGAGGTGATTGTGCTTGATTGGCAGGTTTTTTTGAATGCCTTAGTGATTCTTTTATTGTGCAGTAAGTATTGTGTAACAATGCCAGGGTTAATGGCTTGCCTGCATGGTCTCAAAGACTTTCAGTCAATTGCTCCAGTAAGAGTTTTGTTTTAGAATTTTCTAGCACTGCTCCTTCTCTTCATGGTGCTGGGGAACTTTTGTGTTATGTGTTGTATACAGCTTACTGTTACAGATCTAAGACTTCAGTATAGGCCTAAGGCTTTCATGTGAGCAGTGAAAAAGAGGCAGTGGAAGTCCTTACAGAACATTGCAGATGCAGTATGGTAATTTGCACTTGGATTTTTGGGGGTTTTGGGGATTCACTGACACTAGATTCTCTGGATTCAGTAAACTTCCTAGAATATTCTTCTGAGTGTTGCCTAGGTACAAAACCTAGGTACAAAATCTAGGTTATGCCCTGTTGTGTCCAGGTATTGTCAAAATCTTGGTGTCCTTTCTATATTGCACCATAATTTAAGACAACATAGAAAGATCTAAGGAGACAGTGGAGGAACAGCACTTTGTTTTGTAAATTTAATTGCTTTTGAGAACCCCTTGCTTCAGTTGTGGCCTGAAACTCTATGTGTTATGAAAAACATGCAGAAAATACTTAGTGTTGTATTTTTGCTTCAGACAGGAGGGAATAGGTTGAGATTCCAGTGTTACAGCTGTGTTACAGGTGCACAGCTGAAATACATGGAGCCAGGAGGAGTAATTTAGTAGGGATTCTTCTTTTTCTCACAGTTAAGCAATTAAAACAGTGAGCTGGTTTCAACATTCTGATCAGCAACAATTCTTCACTGAGCCCAAATAGATAACAGGACAATCTGTCCGTTTTCAGTTCCTGTGCAGTGAAAATGTTGGTGGTGTTATGAATCAGTTACTGAAAACTGTTAGAACTATCAGGCATAATGGGAGCCCAGCAGTCTGTTTTGAAACATTATTCTCAAAATGGCAGATTTTAATATTGCTTGCCGCTTTTTTTTTTTACTGCTGGTTAATGTTTCCAAGATGCAGAGCTGTAATAATGACCTACAGAATCTGGTGTAATAGCTCAAGTGTTTTTCCAGGTAACAATGGAGGGATTTCATATGAACAGCTTGGTTTTAGGTTTAGTGTTGAGAGAAGTAATTACTGCAAAGTAATTGCACTGCTGCCATTGTCATTTAGAACATTAAGTGACTATTCCAGCACAATTTAGGACGAAATCTGCTCAGATTTTGATAAAATCCCAAGTAATTATTCACATGCGAGAGTCATGATCTATCTGATAAACATCCTGGATCTGTAAGTGAAAATAGTGGTGGGAAACAAGCCGCACTTGAGACTTCTTATACAATGATCCTAATGCTGCACAAGACTTGGGTATTGAAGGAAAAGAATTAAGATGCTGACTGAAAGTTTCATTTTTTTCCCCCATGACATGTCAGCTTTGAACCTTGTGTGGTATTTGCCTTCATATATATTTTATTTTTCCTTGCTTAAAATATTAAACAAGATATATGGCTATTATATTTTGTTCTCAGTGGCATCAGTTCTGGGTTTTTTTGGTTGTGTTTTTTTGTGTGGGTTTTTTTTTTTTTTTTTTTTTTAAACCTGAGTGAGAATCTCAGCAGGCCAGTGCACAATCAGCATAAATCAGAACTTCTGGCAGCATTCCTTTGTATCCCAGCACTGAACACAGGCTTTGTGAGCACAGGTAAAATAACTCTCAGCTGCACTGAGGCTGAGTGCAACTCAGCTAACAGCGTTTTTGTCAAAAACCTGGAAAATGCCCTCCAAATGGGCATTGGCATTCTGACTATTTTTCTTTTGTAATTACTGGATATATTAGAATGAGCACAGGACTACATGAGCTCAAACAAACTGCTTCTTTTATTCACTGGAGTTACACTTTTGTGATATTGTAATGGGCTACTGTGGAAATGATTACAACATCCCAAACAGAATTTTGACTTTAAGTGTCAAGAGAAGAACCTAATTAACCCTTGAGCACGAAACATTCTCACTTTATGAACAATCTCAGGAAGACAGAAATAACTATATTGAGTTCTTCCTAAAGTAATGTTCTCTAAGTTTTTGAAAACTGTCAGAGTAAGCTTTTCATTCCTGCTAAGAGATGCCTTTAAAGTGTGTCACATTGTTTTATGCAGAATATATGCTGTACAAGTATAGATTTTTGGAAGAGCCTGTGGGACAGGGGAATAAAATGTATTTGAAAAGAAAATATCCCTCATCACATATCAAAAGTGTTAGCATAAATTAGATTAATATGGAGTTTGCACAATAGTATGTTGGTAGGAAAACTAACTTGATATTAGGGAAGTACCAAGGATGACTGGGAAACATACAGTGTGAAATAACTAAGACAAAGGCCAGCAGATTTCTCAGAATTGCTCCATATAAATTTATTAATAGATTCTTGGTAATGACAGCCTTGTATTAAAAATTGTTCACCCTGGAGCTTCCAAACCCATTTATTTAAAGTATTTTGTTGGGATCAGCAGATTATTTCTAATGAGATAAATGATCTTCTGTGATCAAATCAGCTGGAATTAATGAATCAAATTGTGGTTGTAATGACAGAAGAAAGAGACAGGGAATCCAAGATGACCTTGGGTATGTTCAGATCAATTAGTTACTTTATACCACTCTTGTAAGATTGTTGGAGGATGGAATTAGGTTATATCTCATTAGGTTCCTGTGAACTCTGTACTCAAATGGACTTTCTCTTCCTTCTGATCAGAACAAAGTATTCATAACCTGTACAGACCAAGGTGAGAAAACCCCCTTTTTGTGCCTATGCACTGCTAAAAATGAAAGATCACAGTTCTCAAAAGACATCTTCTAGGCTAGGAATGTCAGAAGGAAAATACAAAATAAAGATAATATTACAGAGATTTAAGGCACTGAAACTGGATCATAAACATAGACTAAGGCAGATGTCATAATTAGATTAAAGTCACTGTTTACCTTGGCAGGTACTCTGAATTCCCCATATTCCTTCAGGAGTTCCTGAGTTTCTTCTGCTGATTCCCCCGTGGAGTTGTGAGTAGAGAGGTAATATTCGCCTGTTTCTTGGATCCAGTCTAAGGCCTGTGAATGTCAAAAAAAAACAAAGGAAAAACAAAACAGTCTTTGTATTTCAAGAACTAATCCTCTGACAAAAAGAATCTTCTAAATAAAGGACATCAAGTCCATTGGGACTTAATATGATGTGTACTAAAACACTTTCTAAGAACACATAAAAAGTGTACAGTAATCAAACAATGGGAGAAAATACAAAAGGTGCTGTACGTTTCCTAGAAGAAAAAGGAATGTAGGGAATCCTACTTATATACAGATAAATGTGCATGCAGGAAAAGCAGTTTTTTCATTCAGTAATAGCTTGATAAAACAAGTTCATTTGGTTGAAAATAAGTATAAAAGCAAACAAAACCAGAAATTAAACTGACCTGGAAAAAATACCAAGTTTTGTGGTTGGGTTCTGGAATTTTCTTAAACTGTTTTAAATATTTGCATTTTCCATGTTTCCAAACATTACAATTTTTAAATACAACTTGAGATTGCAACAGGAACTCCACACAGAGGCATTACACGCATAAAAGAAATATTTACACACTGCCAGGACTGAAAGAAAATGTAGGATTTTTTTACACTACCTGCTTGGCACTGCGCTCAAAGACAACATATTGTTGGCACTGATCTAATCTTCGCTTCTTCAGGGTCCAGAAGTGAAGGACCCGGTTCTCCCTCTGCAGCAGCTCACTCAGAATGGCTGTAGGGCAATGGAAAAACATCTGCATGATTAGTAATCCTGAGTGCATACAGAAATAAGTCGTAAAAAATTGAAGTTACTCACTCTGCCTGAACCACACTCACAAGAGCAGAGCCTCTGAGATTGTACTTTTTAAAAACAAGTAATGATTCAAAGGGGCTGCTTTAAAAAATAAAACAAACAAACAAAAAACCAACAAAAAAGTGCAGTTGGAGAGTCACCTGGTAAAGGAGATGTTAGAACAGAATCTGGGATTACCTGATTCTGGAATACCTGATTTATAGTTCTTCCATTCTCTTCTGTTGCCTATTCCAGGAGTCTAGTAGGAGATGTAGGAGACGTTGATGTAGGAGAAGTTACCCTTTTACTGCCTTGTCTGTTGCTCTGGGCACAGGCTACACAGCACTTGGCATCAAAGCCAAGTCAAGCACAAGGCATCAAAGCCTACAGCAATGCGTGAGCTCTGGTCATAATTGAATTTAATTCAGACCTGAGCCCCCAGTTGGACATATCTGGTAAGGTTTCTTATGCAGCAGTGCTGCCTGGTGATCTCCTGTGTGCTGCTCCCTCTGCAGTTATTGCTGGGCTACAGTTTTGGGTTGAGGCCTGGTATTGGTCCTCTAAACTGTTTTCTGTGTGATGGGGATATGACAGACACCCAGATCAGCAGAGAGACCTGCTACTCCTTGGATTCTGGAACGTATGCACTCTTCAAAACCTGAGTGCTCAGGCAGACTGTATCAAATTGATAAAAGGTTGTGATTTAACTCCACGGGTTTAACCAAAAAGATTACACGCAGAGAGAGTGCAAGAGATTTACACTGTGTACAAGTGACATGAACCATAGTTAAACCTGAGCTTTTCTAATTAAACTGAGGTAAAGTTTATATGTAGCTGGCAGCAGCATGGCTCATGCCAGTTGTGGCTGGGTAGGAAGCTCAGGTGGCTTCCTCAGCAGGTGAGGATGGCAGCCCCTTCTGTCCCCGTCCTCCTGCCCTGCTCCTCAAAGAGGAGCATCCACTAGATGGGGTTTAGGCTCACGCAGCCCGGGCAGCAGCCACACTCTTCTATATTACAACACTGAGTCTCCCTTCTCAGCCACTTCCAGTGACTTAGGATCATTTACAGCATCTGTTAATGACCTTTTCACCCTAAACCCTTTCCGAATGTACCGATATTCATTGCTTATGTATCAACACTGGTGGCAACAAACAGATTTGGATGTATCTCTCCCCATTTACATGTGTGATGCCAATTATGGCAAAAAATCTGTAATACTTAATTACAAAACCTAGCACAGTCCCTGCTGAGGGAACTCCAAATAACAAAATGAACTTGAAGCTTGACATGGTGCTCTAAGTTAGGTCTCTGCATAAACAGTTTAGGACAAATAAAACTAATTTCGCTCTGTATCAATGACTTTGCTTTGGAAGCACAGTAAGTGTCCTACTAAATGGTGACTGTTCGAAACTAAAGTGTTCTCTTTAAAGATTTGCCAAGCATAAGAATTACATGTTTGGCTTAGAAAAAGACTAACATATGAGCTATTTTTTAATATAAGTCAGTAATTTCAAGCAAACTCATAAACTTGTATCAGGTTGATACTTAAGGTCTTGCTGAGTCAGGATTTGATTAATTTTCCTGTGATTTTTAACTGTAGGGAACAAAAGTCCACAGCAACAACAAGCATTTGACACAGGAGTGGGGAAAAGTTGAACAAAGTTATGCTAACACTGAAGAACTGTTATAGAAAGATAGGAAGTGAAATAATCTTTTCAGTAGCACTGTTTTCATCTTCTGTGCATAACCAAAGTTCCCATCCCTCCCACATATATAACAACTGCACTGCTTTTAACCTGTAAGAAAGGTTGCACCTGCAGCCTGTAAGAAAGCCAATAATAACAAAAAATGGTTGCAGAATCATTTTGCTCGCTCTTTTCAGTACCTTGCATTGCTAGGCACAGATTAACAACTGTTTAATTAGCAGAGAAGTGGAAACATTGCAAACATCTCAGATATATCAGCTGATTGTAAATGGTGCTCTTTTGACCAAAGGAATAACTACTGACAGATACTTCTGCTGTTGATAGTTTGATATAGTAGGACATCAAACAGGAACAAGAACAAAAAAAAAGCAAGATCCATCCTAGAGACAAACAAGTTTGGGGTTCAACTTGAATGAATCTAGACTTGTACTTGATATTTGCTTATTTCTTTATGCATTATTACATATTAAGGCGAAATAGTGCCTTGTCACCTTGTCTGACAACCTACATGATGGGAGATGGCACAATGTCCCTCCCATGGACTCTCCTGACAAAAGAAGCCAGACAGAGACCATGTTTAAAACCTCTTTCCTTTTTTCTCCCACCTCCACTTGCAACAGCAGAGTTCTGTCTAAGAAAGCATGCCCAGCAGAGGACGGATGACTTTTTGAGAGCCTCACTACCATTGCTAAAGGTAACAGGCATATATATCATTTTAGCGACAGAAGATGGCAAAATTTAAGGTGCCTTCTCAGCATGTTCCCAAACTTTAGGATGGCCACACAGTAGAGGGGGAAGCAACCAAAAGCTTCAATACTGTGATTGCACCAACCTTTCACTTGTTGCTCAGGCCCCCTTGTATGGCTTGCTACTCCGGGCATGCTGACATTGTTCCGGTGGATGTACTTGAGGAATACCTCTGCGTTCCTTCGTGCCAGTGTACAGGCCTAAGAAAAATAGCCCCACCAAAAAGAATCAGTAAAGATGAGCAAATAAAGCAAAGGGAACCCAAGGGATTTCTCTTCTTATTTTGCAGTGAGGAGTTCTCTTTCATATGGGAACATGAGAGCTCCAGCTAAGAGTCAATAAACTCAGCTAATAAACTAGCAGCCTCATAAATTTAATACATGAGTCATTTTGAATATAGTGGCTGATATTTATATCTTAAGGTAAATTAATGACAGTAATATAGCAACTGGTTGTAAAGAGCTTTTTCAATCACTTTTTCAATCCAACCAAAGCTAAACTATTGGTCAAAAAAACCACTCATTGTTTCAAAAAATAAACAATCTAGAGGTATAATTTCTTACGCCTTGCCTGCAAGCGTAGTTTCATGTTGTATATCCATTTTAGTGGAAGGTGGGAGGCTGGCTGTCAACTGACTTGTCAGCCTGTCAGCTCCACAGTTCTTACAAAGCAGCACCTGGAAAGCAGGAGAAACTCTCTCTCCATCCTGGTGCTGCCCTGCAGAGACACAATTGCTTCAGTTGTTGGTAGTTCTTCAGTTATTGGCTTGGAGGACTTGAAATGCTAGATGCTTTGTATAAACCAACACCAAAATGCCTTATAATACCTGTCATTTATAATACTCATCATATGTAATCTTGAGAATTTCAACTTTGAACCGGCACAACAACTAACATCCTCCAACTGCAATGCAAATACCACCTAATTAGTCCTGATGACATCTCTGAGATATGCATTTATGATAATGATTATTACCCCTACTATAGCAGTGTGAAAGTGGCCTAGGGCTTGTACAGCCAGCCAGTAGCTGAACTGGAATTACACTTCAAAGACTCCTCTCAAACTCATCAACACTGCTCTAAATTGACTACTTAATGGGGAGTTTTCCTGATGTATTAGAGAATTAAACTGAGACCTTGAGAAAAGCCTCCTTCTGTTCCAGATGTTTGCTGATCAGAGGGATGACGTGGTCTATCTCAGCTGCTGGTCCAAGTTTATCTCGACCTCCACACCAGTCTTCATCCCGTCTGTATTCTTGCTCCAAGCTCTCTAAAACGCTGCACACCTGAAACAAGCCCATAGCACAACAATTCAGTTATTAGCACAACAATTCAGTTATCTTCAATGATAATCAGGAGGAACACATTCAGTTAAAGCCTGTGACCAATGACATTTCAAATCTAAATGCTTTGCACTAAGGGCCCCGGCATGGAGGATAAGTGGGTATGAAACAGGCACTGGACAGAATGATCTAGCAGTTCTTCTGACCCATAGGGATCTCTACTGTTTAGGATGCAATTCATCTGTTTTACGGGTGGTAAATCATTCTTCTCTTCCAATGGATAATCAAGAGGAAGCTCAAAAGGTTGAATCAAGGCAGGGCCACAGTTGGTCCCAGGGGATCATTCAGGAAACAATCCCTACTCTGGAAGGGTGCTTTAGATGTCTTTAAATCCTATTGAAGTCAAGGG
>JAOXNG010000064.1:11791223-11802819 GCA_028566535.1 Scolopax minor
GGTAGAGCAAGGGGATGAGGGGCAGGACAGGAAGAATAGTCACATAGGCACAGAGCAGATCTGTACCCAACTCAGAGCCAAGAAGAAGGAAGATCTACCTCATTTCAAGACAAAAAAAAAAAAGTGTCAGCCATACAGCTGGGATGAAAAGAGAATAAGGATGGATGAGAGAAGATGTCTGATATGATCCATGAAGGAATCAAAAAAAGGTAATTCTGACTCCAGGATACTGAACGAGTGTCTGCAAATGCAGAAAGAAAGGGGTTATAGCAGAGCAGGGGAGACCCTGAGGCACATAATACAGACTGGGCACCTAGGGATGCCAGGGGCATCAACACTTGGCTCTCCTTCAGTGTTCAGAGCAGGGTGGAAGAGCAGAGGACTGGATGCAACAGTATAAGTGGATCTATGAGCAGACTAATACTGAAGGTGTATGGTAGAGGAAATGTAGGTAGGAAAGGGAGACTGAAACTGTCACTTCTGTAGATCACGTGAGCAGAAAGTTTGCTGTTCCTTCTTCTCAGGCCTTGGTTTGGGCTGACACTGTGCAGTGTGACAATACTGTCACTCATTTTTTTTGACAAGAGACAGAGATGCCACACTGGCTTAGCGGAGACCTGGGCCACTGAAGTGTGAAAAGCCTGTCACAGTGATGATTCTGCTCTGATGCTTTTGGCTCCTGAATCCCAAAAATATCAAGAGAAACAATGGAATTCAGTTCCAAAAGATAAAGTGACCAGGATAGCTTAGAGCTTGCCTTTCCTTAAATAGCAGTGATGTGCAGTTTGAAACATAGGTATATATGGAAATGAAAAACAAAAGCTCCCTAAGCAGGAGAAATTATATGATTACAGCTTATGAATAGAAGAGACTGATTTTTTTCTTATAGTTCCCTTTCAATTATATCTCAAGATCTCTGTAACTCTTATTTCTAATAAAGCATCTCACTTTGAGTGTCAGTTATAAGTCAGCGAGGGGCTATAAAACATCTTGTACCTTCACACAGGCAGCTAATTCATTTGAAAGATTCTGCTAGTGTTATAAACCTGGAATGGGAAACTCAAGTGAGTTTGCATTGCTGCAAATAACAGCAAAGTAAACTATTGTGAAAGCTGGCTCCTCTTCCTCTCTAAACTTGTGCTCAGGGATGGATACGAACAGTCAGAAGAGCCAGCTCGTAAAAATCAAGGCTTAAAAATTTAATTAGCAGGTTAAATGGAGCCAAAGAGACTGAATAGTGGAAAATTAAATATCCAGCTGGTAAAGATTTTTGGTGACCGTGGGGCATTTTTGAAAGATAGCAAACAGCACACAGGATCAAATTTATATTGTACAGTGGGAATCCCCACAACCCCTTCCAGGACTACGTCTTGGCCTAGGAACCATCTTGCTCTAAGACTACAGTGCAGAGGCTCTGTCTAGCATTGCACAGACCCATATGCATTGAAGGAAACAAAATGACACACACAAGGGAAGAAGCTGGGCACCTCTGGGAAAGGGAGAGCGAAGTTTCTTTGGAGGTAACCAACAACTATTGCCAGACACTTATTAGCTGAGATCATTCCTGTCTCAGTCACAGAGTTTTACTGAGTGAATTTAGAGTGAATTTAGAGTGAATTCGATCATCGTTCTATAGAAGATATAAAGAAAAATATACCAAAAGACTCTGAATGGTAGCAATTTTGTCAGGGGTTGCAACTCGGGGCATTTTACTACTTGTTTTTTATATATTTACTCAGCATTTACTGTATATTATCATTCGGTCAAATAATGGTTAATAAGCTTTAAATGACTATTTCTGAAGCAAGAGATGAAGTATACTTGACAGATTTTACTGAGGATATAACTGTGGAATAAGACTGTATGAATACAGTGCTCAGTGTGGTACCAGCACTGCTACAAATGGCTGCCGGGTATCAGCCCTTGAGTCTTACACCCAATTTCCTCATAGTGCATCAGCTCCCACATTCACATGGCATGCAATCTCCTGAGTTACTTGGTTGGCTGCATGAACTCAGTTGAAGTCTGTAACGTATAGAAAGACCAACCATATAATCCTAATGATCCCATCTTGTCTTGAAACGCGCAATGACTTGGTAAAGGAATAAAACATATCAGGCACCAGAATTAGACACATTTCCTAAATAAAGAATGGGTTGTCATTTTATGGTTTTAAAACCTGAGGCAGAGTAGCCTCCCATAGGGATAGCCAGGCTCTCTCATGTTTCTGTTATGTCTGTTTCCAGGTGTTGTCATAGTTTGGATTTCATAATTTACCCCAAGAACCCAGAGTGTAAATATCAGTCAATATAATGAGATTAAGGCAAGAAAGAACATGCAGCACATGCCATGTGCCTGTGGGTTCGTACCCAAATTCGTATCTGTCAAACCTGCCTTGACTCAAGTACAACACAAAAGCTGCTTGTAAGGCTTAAAAGTCCTTAGAAGTCCTAAATGAAGGCAGCTGGTCTGCCCTGCCAAAGAAAGAGACAGGTGGCTTCTCTTTACATAAAGTACTTTTCCTGAAGACAAAATGCAACAATAGTTGGCAGATTTCACTGAAGTACAAGAAAAGGTCCACTGATGCCTAAATAGATGGAAGTAAGTGTTGCTCGTGCAGTAATAATTAATTCTGAAGTTAGTCTGGACTCCAAATCTCTGTCAAGAAGAGAAGATTATGGAAAAGCTCAAAAACCAGGAGGGCTACAAAGCAGATGGGTACAGTGCAAGTTTAGGAAGGAGTGACAAAGGAGAATGTTATATGATCTATGGCATGGATTTTCAATATCTGGGGGAATAGTAAAAGCAAGGAAGTTTCCAAAGAACAAATGACAGCCTGATACTTTCTAAATAAAACTAAAGGTGAATCACTCAATTGATGAGTTTGAAAAATTCCTAATACTTTCAGTTTACATTATTAATTGGAAAGGAAAGAGAGAGAGAGGGTAGTAGGGAAAATTAACAGAATGAAAAATGTTTGGTACCAAAACTGATTGAGAGAGACAACACGAGATCTAACTATTCTCTGAGACTGAGCTCTCATGTGCAGCCTTCCCTAAAGCTGTTGGAAGCAGTTGGGCTCCCACAGCTGCATCCCCCTGGCTTTGACTAGAGAGATGCAAATTTTAACTCTCACCAGAGTTCCCAGGGAAGGTCCTCATCCTAAGAGATTCCTGAAGCACAAGAACCTGAGAACCAAGGATGAGAACACTGGGGAAAAACTGGAAACTCAATGCTTGACAAGACAGAAGACTAGAAGAGGAGAAATTAATTTGAAAATCATACAGATACACATTATTTCACTATTCTTAATCTATGCAGGATCTAGGCTATTATGGAAAATTAAAACCTAAAAACATTTCCAGTCATAGCTCAAGCTTCTTCTTTTTAGTAGAAAGAATACTTAATTTTCCGTTTTGAATTTCATCATCTTTTTCCCTTAAAAGCTTGGAATAGTCAACAATTAGAAATACAACATGTTTTTTAATTATAGTGATGAAAAAATCTTTTTGCTTCTCAACAATGGCATGAGATAATTTTTTAAATTTTGATAACAGTTTCCTAGTGACTTGGAATTTTTATTATATGGCTGAGGCAACTGCCTGCAATCTACTTTCTAAGGATCATTATTGTGTCAATTTGAGCCGATTCAGCTGTTGTTTGAAATGCATAGCATATATGTGCCATTTAATATTTAATTTCAAATTGCATTTCCTTTTATTATCTATCAAGCTGTTTTTCTTGTTTAAGCACTATATATACTTATAAAACTTAAGATACTGACCTGAACCTATGTTCGGTTATAAATTAAATGTTATAATTACTCTAAAATTAAAAAAAAAAAAGTTATTTTTCAGAAAGAAAGCTTTCTAAATAAAGTTATCTTCCCATAGACTCCCTATGAAACATGTTCTCAGATTCCCTTGTAATATTAATTTTGCTGAGGGAATTCAGATGTTCTTATGATAAAAATTAGCAAATGTAGAGTGACAACTAAGTGATGATTTTCTTTAAAATCCTTTCTAGCTAATCTGATTTTAGAATACTCTGAAGCACATTTCCAATTTTAAATATCTCAATGTATTACAACCACTCCAAATGTGTCTGTGAATACACAGAAGTAGGATTCCTGCAGAAACAAACAGAGGAATCCACATAGTATTTCCATCTCTAGCACCACATACGGAGGGGACTAAGATAAGTCACATCATCTTCTGCACCTCAGTTGTCCCAGCAATAAAGCAATCCATGGTGGAAATGACCTTTGAGATCTTTGTCTGAAAGACTAGGTACAAAGAAAAAGAATTTGAAAACAGTCTTTTTTTTTTTTTTTAGATCTTTACTGAAATCGGGAAAATTCCAGGTTCAGACCTAGAATTTGCAGTGAAATAGGCTGAGATCTTAATGAACAATTTATATGGGTTCACTATATCCTGCCTACAGACACATTTGCATGTTCCAGAAGCACACACTGTTCTTTTTTTTTTTCCTTTTGCTTCATTTCTGAAAACACAGGTGACATTTATAGGTATGTACAAGTATATGCATTCACACCACATTTATATCTCTAGATTAAAAGTCTCAATTATTCAACACTTGCTACACACCATTGTATCAAAATATCTTCTATTTAAATATAGAAGATACTACAGTTATTGCAGGCTCCTGAATTTTGAAGGTAGCATTCTTAAGGCAAAGTATGTTATCTGACATGAAATACATACATATTCACAAAAACATATACATACAAAGAATGCTGTCTCTCAATATCAAGGAGGCCGTATATAACTGGTAAGTAAAATGAAACCATTCTAATTTACATCAATAACAAGCACTGTAGAGCAGATGACAGTACAATAACTACCTATGCTGTCACAACAGGAAAGCTCAGACACCTAAAAACTTCTGTTTGCAGCCTTTTTTTCCACTTTAATTCATCATGCCATGTCTTAAAATAAACACTTACAAAGCACAACACAAAATTCTAAGGCTCCCATTAATTATCAGTACCCACCTCGAGATTACCTACAGATTTACAAACAATACCTTCAGGATTATATCGTCATAAAACACTTAAAGGTGCTTCACGAACAGAACAAGCACCAGGGATGCAGTAGGAGGAACACACCCCAGACAGGACATAAGAGCTGACAGGTGACTTCCAGGGATTTTGTGTAAAAGTTAATTTACATGTTGTTCTTTTTGCATCACTTTCTAGCAGAACTACAGAGATTGACTGGAGTGTCTTTAAAGTTTCTCTGTCCAAGAATATCTCAATTATTAATGTTTTGATGAGCTTTCCACCCAGTGCTTTTGATTTCAAAATAGAAGTACAAAACAAAACTGAAAAACATTTTTTGTACGAGGACATAAAAATATACTTTAACTTACCCACCCCACCTCCCCTTCTTTTTCCCTTTCCTTTTAAAATAAATCCCCTGTGATGCTTAAAAAGCCCGTCTTTTAAATATCCTTTCCTTTCATGCATAACATGCTTTTTTCCCCTCGGTGGTTTGAAGCCAAACACATATCTGTTTGCTTATATCTATGGTTGTATCTGAGGAGAAAAACCTCACTAATGAGCAATTCAGAACTTTCAAATCCCTAAGTGACTAGTGTCAGTAAAGAGTTATAACAGGGGCTCTCGTATAAAGCTTCTCTGCAAAGCAGGCAGATTGTCAGCGTAGGGAGTTAAGCAGACACGAATCTATTTTGGTGCATTCTAGCAGTATATCCTAAAGCATATTTTTAGCTTCAACATGCTGAATTTAAAACCTGGTTGTAACTCGCTCTCTTGCTCACCGGACAGCTGAGCACAATCAAACAGCTCCAGGTGTACCCTAACAGAGTATGTTTACACCTCCTCCCTCTCCCACTGCTCTACCTTTCTCGGGTCACAGGGCCAGCTCTTACCTCAATGGTGTACTGTTCAAAAATCCGCAGCTGAAGGAAAATGTCTAGCTTAATCTTCCTCTCATGGAAGAGCTCTTCCATCTGTACCTGGGCCTCGTCGAGCTGCTGAAGGACGGATTCAATGTGGCTGATGGAACTATTGTGTGGAGTCTTATTGTTGGAAACAGCAGAGTCCCTGTAGCAAGGCAGAGAGCACGGTTAAAGCTGAGCTTTAAGGCAGGCAAAAGGGCAAGAATTACACATTTGTGATTCTGTGTGCTGCTGAGAAGCAAACCCAAGCACAAAGGGCTGAGGGAAGGTGTGTGCAACACCTATCTCTTCTACTCGCTGAAATCCTGCAGCTCCTGAGCTTGGCACAAGTTTGAACAAGGGGATCATCCTTTCTTGTGTCATGTGTCTTGTGAAGTGTGAACTTACACACTTGGGAGGGAGCACCACAAACGGAACTATATTTGATGTGTTAAGACCATACATAATTTTGTATTCATTAAATTTTGTGGTGCATTTTACAGTACATATGACTGATTTTTACTGATAAATGAATGCATATTAAATAATCTAGCCAGATGTTTGGCTTTAAGATAATGTAGTTCAGGTATGGAATTCATCAGCTGCATAGACATTTGGTCAGTTTTTCTCTTCCTCCTTTCCCCAGAGCTAAACTTTTATTCTCTTAAAGCTACATGTCTAAGTGACTTGGGATTGGATTTCTTTGAGATGCCAATTTTGACTTCGATAGGGCTTGGTTTTCAAGGGAGCCAAAAAAATACCAGCTGTCTGCTAATCTGCCATCCATTGGATTTCTCAAACAAGGTATCCATAAGAACAAATCCCATTAAAATGTAGGCTTAGTTCTGGCACCTCTGCAGTTGAAAGACTATTTTCTTTGCAAAATTGAATTGGTTCAGATTAATAAGTCTCAAGAGATGGAGTAATGATCAGTTAAAGACATTACTTTTCCAGCAATCTGTCCATGATGCTTGCAGCAGTTACTGTTCTCCAGTAGAAGCAGCAAAATGGGAATTGCTCAGCCCAGCCTACAAGCTTAATCTGCTGCTGAGTCTTGTCTACTGGAGCTGTATGTCTCTGAGCAGTTTGGAACACTGCTGCTAATAAGGAATGACATTATGCAGTGTTGGAGCATTAGCTCTGAAACTTGGCAATTATTAAACTTGTGATTTTTACTGTTTCATTGCTAGTCTGGATGTTGAAAGTATGTAACACAGATAATATATACAATATATAGACCATAATACAACATTTCTTACAAGTGCTTTCATTTAACCTCTTGTCCAGTGACCTGCGTGAGTGAGGCTTGGGAAAATCCTGCTACTCTGTATGTTCCACTTCTACTCCCCATTGCATCATGCTGCAAGTTACCAATCTCCTCATTCTCCCTGATTTGCTGAAATAATTATAAAGGACTTTTTTCTATGTCCTCTCTCTTTACAGCTCCAGAAACAGCTCTCCGAGCTGGATGAGGATGATTTATGCTATGAATTTCGTCGAGAACGTTTCACTGTCCATCGCACTCATTTGTATTTTCTACATTACGAATATGAGCCTGCTTCAGACAATACCGATGTAACACTAGTGGCTCAGCTTTCAATGGACAGGTAGGGGAAATCTCTTATTCATTTGGAAGCATGAGAAAATGAATGTTTTCTTACAGAGAAATCCAACTGTGTAATGCTTTCAGGAGAGGAAAACCTCATTTTCCTAGAAACTTTAATGTCAGTGTCAGTGACACTGTAAGATTTCTTGAATTAGGAGTAGCACATGTAGATAAAACACATACACCCAGACTTCAGCTCTGCAGTGCACACATGAGCATGGATAGAGTTCATGAGAGGCTGAATACTGGAACTGCAGGGGATATTTGTCAGGATTGTCAGGCATTGTTGATTCGTGGAATTTTGCAGAAACTTAGAAAAAACAGGAGATGTTTTTAATAGAATTAGGCAATCAGTTGCAGCTGACTGAGTTTTTACACACAGTATTTCCTCATTAGATAGTGCTAGTTTTGCTTTCATTGGCATTTTCCCTGCAGAAAATTTCAATTAGTGATTTTTCTTATAGTAAAAATCAAAATAAACATTTTAGTTTCAAATTGGGAAGTTGAAAGTACAACCATTTTTTTTTAATATACGAAATATATGAAATAAAAAATCTCATTTTGAGAGGAGTAATTGAATTTTTATATAAATGTTGATTTTCAGAATAAAATTTCTATTTTAGCTCTTTTCAACTTTCAGTTCTGATGTGAAGTGGAATTTAACTGATATTTCATTTGGGAAAAAAAATCGGTTTCATGAAAAGTTCCACCTGCATCTTTCTGATTCCCAGCATTGCAGTTAGTTATCACTTTTTAGAAACCTTAAGAATCTAGTCCAAATCATCCCCCTTTATGAATTGTCTCCTTTTTTCTCCTGCTTCTCAGTTCAAATCTAGTCCAAACTTTGCAGTTACTACTATCAGAGTTGGTTACAAAACAGATAGGAACTCCTTGAACATTAGCCAGAAACTGATATTCCATTTAGTGGAGTACATACAGAATACATCATGACCCATGAGTACCACCACTGCTACATCAGTGGAAGGTCAGCAATATTCCAGGAGGGTCAGAGGAATTCAGATCAACAAAACATTTACAGCCTGTTTTAAAAATAAACATGTTTGAGGGCTATTTTGTTTCATCAGCTCCTCAGCACTGCATCCTGCACAATGTGTTATGATTTACTATGCACATCAGTATCTGTTCTATTGATTTTTTTAATTGAGGAAACATTTCTTAAGTGTTCACCTTTGGATAAAAAACCTTTGGATAAAAAAAATAAAGAAATAAATTAAGCTAGACCCTGAGTGTGTGCCACAATAAATTAGTAAAAACTGGTGTATGCACATGGTATATTCTCCCCCGAGAATCTAATTCAAAAGAATGAGCTGGGGCTCAGTGCTGATTCACTGGCACTGATGCAGAGTCTGAGCATCGGTTTCCCTTTCTGTATCCTCACCGGGGTACACGTTTTTATTGATAGACAGAGCCACACATTTTTATTCAGGAAGTATCCCTCCTGATACTGTGTGGGAAAAATTTTCCCTACTTCATTGGTGTGTTGCTATAAATTATTGATTTGAGTTGGAGATACTTTCTTTCAGCTAAAATCAATAAATAGTATCATACCAAATAACTGTTTAGCTGCTTTGTTTTCTTTCACGTCTTTCAGTTACTGCCTTTTTTTTTTTGCATCTTGTTTAAACCAGTTTTATTAAACTCCTCCAGCATATCTGTAGACATTTAAGAAAAGCATCTCAGATGGAAGGTGACATGTACACAAACGTGTTATATGCTACATTCCTACATCATTCTTTCAAATGATCATACAAGATAAGGAAAGGCAAAAAAGCAACTCGCAATGTCTACAATTATAGTCCCGTTGGAGATGAGACTGACATAACTATCATGACAGACTTATGTTTGCCTGTGCTATAGACTTGGGGAATGGAAGAAAGGGGTGCAGTTTCAGAGCTAACATTAATGTTTTTAGTAGAAGCTTTGAGATAGGCTTTGTTCAGTGTTGTTTGTTATTGGTTAATTGTCACCTTTTATACTGATGTAACATTTCTTGGTTTGGTTACATCACTGTGGTTTTTCATGCATTTTGGCTAGGCAGCCTTTTTAAAGGCATGGTGTGTACTTGGGGTTCGGAAAGCAGAGTGGGAGCTATAAAAATGTGAGATCAAGGATGTGGACAAGACAGGATAAGCACTACACTGATTGAAGTCTGGGTGAAAATGAGTTGTAAATTGGTTGAGTAGTCTTAAGAAAAAAGGTGAAAACAAATAATCTTACAAAACTATTAAATTCCAGCGGAATTCTCTTGACTGAAACAGACCTCCAAAAAACTTTACCAACTAAATGATGACCGTATTATTATGCAGTACGTATGTTTATTTTCTCTCAAGTCTTTAAGAGAATATATATAATATATTCCTCAAAACTGCTAACAAAACCAAAATAACTAAAAAATAATGTTTTGCTTGGAAACTTGTAATTCTAAGTTTTATGGTCAATGGGGAGACTATTGTAACAACCTACTGAGAGCAGATTATGAAGCATCACCCAGCAGTCCCTGTATCAAACTGATGGAAGTGGAGCCTGTCAATGAGAATGACACAGCAAAATGGAGTATTCTAAAGGGCTCTAAGCTATCCAGCTGGAAATTTATACCAGCTAAATGCAGTTCCAACTTAACTATAGTGAAAAGCTTTGCAGGCATTATCAGGTGTGCTGTTTAAATAAGTTATGTATACTGTTTGTCCACTGTTTGGAGTCCTTGAAAGGCATTTTGCTGCATTTCTTGCTAGGCAAGGGTTCCATTTTTAAAAGGCTGCCCTAAATCTCAGTGCTGATGATTTGAAGTCTCCTGATTAATGGGTTTGCACTAAAAAGGAGAATGAAAAAGGGGGGTGGTGTGTGGGGTGTGAGTATTTTTCTCTATCTATTATTTGTAAAATAAAAAGCCTAAATCCTTCACATACGTTTAGATCTTTTTTATCGATTTGTGTTTCTTATTCCACTATATGTTTCAGGCTGATAATAACCTCTGTTTCAATAATAGATAAAAAGAAAATAATGTACCAGGTGTAGATGAATACAGGTAATATCTCATATCTAAGAAAAAATGATTATATCATCTTGGATGTCATCACGATCACTAAGAAATGCAGGGAAAAGCTATTAATGTTAAATCGGAATGTGTGTTTGCTGGCATGAGTATACCATTCCTTTCTGCTGCAAAGCTTAAGGAGATAGTAGGAGGGGGAAATTATTTTCTCTGATTATGGTGATGCAGAAAACTTTTTGTATGTTTTGCATAAATATTAATAGGAAAAATCTAGTAATGTGGATTTGGAAGGGAGAGAAGATAATCATGTTGCATAGTCTGCTCTTCTTAATTTTTAATAGACTATCTGGGTAGGCCGCATAGGTTCATTTCCTTTTGTATTAGCTCAAGAGGCATTGTAATCAGTCCTTCCTGTATTTTTGGGTGGCATATCTTAATTTCTAATGTATAATTTACCCAAAGCGCTTAATCGATTTTGACCAGGCTGGGTTTGATTTATGTTTGTATATGAGATCTTTTCTTGTAATTTTCATCAATAGTATTTTGACTGCTAGAAGTTTTTAAAAATATCGATATAGCCTGTTTTAAAATTTATTTCATGAAATTTGAGATACTGCTAAAACACATACAAATTAGTACTTTAAAAGATGGTTTTGTCTGAAATGTTCTTTTGATATTCCACAGCAATGCCACATCTCTCCCTCCTTATCTCGTTATTCTCTACACAGAGTAAATCACATATCTATCATTGTGTCATCCTTTTCCCCTTTCCCTGACTAGTTTTCTTCTAGTCAATGCACATGTTCATATAAGTCAGTATTCCATTGACCTGTCACTTTTAACAGCTTTTAAGATCTGACTGACTGCCTTACAAAAATCTGGAGAAGGTTTTCCTAAAAAGGAGGTAAAATAATCTGTATACCTGTTGATCTGTATACCTTTCTTCTCCACAAGCTTGTTGAAGAGCATGGTAGTATGTTAGTGTGTGAGAACAGCTTGGCCTGATGTGTGAACTGGGCACTAGACACTGTGTAAGGTTACAAGACCCCTATCCG
>JAOXNG010000064.1:11811164-11828686 GCA_028566535.1 Scolopax minor
TCTTCGTTGCTCAAAATCTGATAATCAAAATCAACTTGCTTTGTTGCTCAAAATCTGATAATTTCTCAAAATTATCATGTTAAAAAAGGCAGAGGAGAAAGTTTCTAATCCTGCATTGTGACTTCAGGGGAAAGCTCTCTTTTCAAAAGTGTCTCCTCAAATTTCAGCAGCGGCTAAAAGAATTTGGATGTTTGAGATACTAAGTGTCACTTTTTGAGAATGCTTCTAAATCAGAGCAGTTTTGAAATACTTAAACTGTTCTGTACTCACCTGGAACTGACACACTCATTAATTTCAGAGAGCACTCAAATATATTAACTCATATTAGCTTCAGATGTTTCCATTAATGACCTCTGATTGTAAGGATTTGCATAATAAAATCTATCAAAATCTAGGTCATCCTTGACTCAGAGGCATTTAATCCTTTAGACTCTACCAATCCCTGGGAAATCCTGATACAAAGAATCAGTCAATATTAGTAAGATTAGTTCTTTCAGGAACAATTTATAAGAGGAACCTGATTCAAAAGCCTCTTAGGTTATGTGCTACTAACTAACAAATAGCACCTGAAATAAATTACTTCCAAGCTTCACTTGTGAACAAAACAGCAATGAAAAGATGAACTCCAGGCCACTGCAACAACAGTCAGAAGAGATGTTAATCATAAAATAGAAATGATATGTCTAATTCCAATGCAACTATTCAACTGATTTTAGAAAATTCTGACTATTAAATCCCCAAATCACCAGATACCTTGTACATTTCTTAATTAATGCTGTAACCTACTCCTAACCAGCTACCTAGCTTAGGCTTAGTGAACCATTTCAATTTTTCATGGAAATTTGACACGTTGCATCAGATTACTTTTACCTCATATTTTTAAAAGCTGAGTTTCTTCTTTTATTCTTAGCACAAGCAAAATCTGTGAGCACCTATCCCATTCACTCCACCCATCCCATATATATTCCAAACTGCTGCTAATGTATGATAATGATCCTGTACAGAGAGTGTATGTATTTGTATGTAGACATTTCAAATTTTAACATTGTATTTCTCCATCCAGCTATCGTGACTTTTACTAAGTTTACCAGTGATACACACATTCAGAAAAGGAGATAATCTCAGCATTGTATTACTTAACATGTACTAAACCAAAGATACAGAATCCTGGAAAACAAAGAAATAATAAAATACGATTTTTGTTCTTTCTTCAAATTGACCTATGCTTTGATATGATTAATTGGATGTAGAAATACCAATGCATTAGTGGTAAAATCTGGATTAAATGCATCACAGAGATCCAGCCACAAATCTGACTCATGCAAACTATGTCTAAAAATGTTACAGTTGTCAGCTACACAGAAGCCTAAGGCAAATACGTAGCCCTAAAACATCCATGCTGAAGGTCCATAGAGGCTTTGTTTATCAAGGTAACCATGGCTTTAAACAAGAGAAACAATTCTCTTATGATTACTCGAGAAGTGGAAAAGAATGACACCTCCCTCCCTTCTTTTGGGGGAGCATCTGGCACCTCTCATGCATTGTAACAACTTCTGTGTCTTTCTTGGATATAAAACACATGCAGTTTCCCTCTATCCAAGAGACAATACAGCTCTTTATTCCCAGCTATTTCATCTGATACAATACCCTTCATTTTTACTCAAGTACTTAATGAGGCCACTTATTGGAGGTTTGAAGGACATCTGTGCCTGTTACCTAGAAATTAATGCTTCTGACTTAGAGCAAGGGACCACTTTAAACAAAATCTAAAACCTAAATAGATTGCTAAGAAAATCTTGCCTGCGTGTTTGGAATAACTATTAAACACCCAGTTTTATACACTGCTATTTGCAAATGCCAGAAACAAGTTTTAATCCACTCAAAACCAGTTTAAAAACACTGAGTAATAACACCAGTGAAAAGCAAAAAAACTAGTCACTTCAATCCATGAGAATTAGTATTGTTCAATGTTTTTGATAGTCATTGTTTACGGAAACAAGCAACTTCCCAGGGTATTTGTTCTCTGTCAGAGAAGTGTCATGTGTTGCAGAGCCCCAAAGCCCCAAAAGGTCCTCATGCCAACTCTGTAAAGTGAATATCCATCACAGCAATGAAGGCTAGAGCTGAAGGCAGAAGTCAGTGATATGTGGGGACCCTCTTTTCCCACCTGCTTTGCACTGCTTCTGCTCCATAAGTTGTAGCATAAGTGCACAGAGAACTAAGCAGAGGTTGAGAAAAACAAAACCAAACACAAACAGAATGGCTCCAGAGAGAGATGTCCATCAATACTATTTTCCTCTGCTACTATCCCAGGCTTATAGAAACTTATTCTGAGCCATAACATCTAGCTTTTTCATAATATGTAGAAGGAAGTCACATCAACCCCAAGTTCACGTTAAGTTACGGCAGGTCTTCAGTCTGTGCCTATGTTTAAGCACTTCTCAAGTGCTGTTGTGAACCTGGACTCATTGTGCAGCCTTTAGGATATTGCCTTTTCTAACTTGATTCCCCTGCAACAACATGGTGGAGATAAGAAAACTTTTAAGAACAATTAAAAGCTGGTGTTTCATCAGCTGGTGCTTATTCACACTTAGAATGCACCCAGTGCTGTTTCAGTTGAAAGAACTGATGGTTGCTATATATTAGAAGCATATTTCAACAACATTTTCTGAAGTCACATTCAAGGTCTCGTAGACAAGTCAAGAGGAATATAGAAAACAATGTATGTAACGATAAGCTGTAATGTGACCGCATGCCACCAGCAAAGTGTCACGCAATGACAGCACACCTAATAAAATGTGACAAGATGGGACACGACCAGACACTACATATGAAATGCCACAATATGCGACTTCCATGGTAAGATACAGCTGATGAGACACCCTGCTGCAAGAAGTAATTTTGTCAGATGCCACCAAACTGCTTGGGAAGAAATGACGAGTGGAAAGAAAGGGAACATTCTGTGAAAAAAATCCCCATCTGATCTCCTCCTAACCTCTTTCTTCCTTTTCGCCTTTTCCTCGCCAATTTCTTGACATTCATCCTTGGTTGGGCTGCATCTGGTACTTCTGTACGCTGATGCTTTTTAATTAGTAACCTTGCCTATGGCAAAAGGATTTGCAATGCCTAAACATCTGATGCTTTTTCCAAGTCCTGCATGGACCAGATTGATATAGCACAAAATAATCTCCTCTCAAGGGAAACGTGATTTGGGTAGCTGTGCTGACATCAGGGAGGGTGTAGATCCCCAGCCCAAGGTCATGTAAATTTATTTCAGGGACTATTTGCTCTAGGGGGGAACGTTGACTTGTAACTGAACAATCAGATATAAACTTCTGTGCTTCTTCTGCTACCATAATGAATGACAAAAACATATTCCTCTTCTTGTATGATTTTAGTATGTTACTTGTAGTTATGAACCTGGATGTAATTAACTGCCTTAACTGTACTAAGCAAATCAAATTCTGCACTTGATCCTACTGACAGTAGGCTTGGAAAAGTTCTTCCTACATCAAAATATTTACTCAGATTTACACCAGTGTAATCCAGTACAATTTTGTGCAGTAAGAGCTTGCCATAGCTGTAAACAATACACTAAAATTCAGCAACTTACTTAAATAAATGCAGGTACCACTAAATTTTCTTCTAAGTTGTTCACTGATTCTGAACATTTCATTACTTCTCAAATGGGAGTTGCAGTACTCCTTCCCTCTGTGCTTTTTCCAGTGACTTGCCAGATCTCTTACAGTCTTACCCTGATCTGCTGCTTTGAGCTTTTTATGCAACTTTTTGCACTAAGCCCTAGGAATCTCAGAAATAAATCACTTCTAATAATTCTGAATCATTCCTAAGGACTAAATAAACTGTGGGACCTTTCTCCAACCAGTCTTACTAGATCTTTCAACTTGAACCACTATGTTGACACTGACCATTTTAAACCAGTTGTGTAGACTCCATTGCATATGTGTATTTAGGGCGCAACAGCATGTGTCTTTTAAACCATGAGTGAATTACAGGAGTATCCCTGTATGCCTTTTCTCAGTAAATGTGGATTTACTCAGTACAGACAGGCATAGCATCCTATCACAGGCACTGGCTTCCCACTCTGTTGCCTTTGTACACAGCAGTAAAAGCTGCAAGCCCACATACTCAAACTGGGAGAAGCTCATCTTTCTCAACTTCAGGAAACCAGGAAAATGGGCTGTAATATGACTAAGAAAAGGGTACTTTATGACAATCGGCACATCCTATTTAAAGGTGCTCATTAAACACCCTTCTAGCTACAGCATGAACCACTGTTACTTGGAGACCAAGGCATAGGGGCTGGAGACCCATCTCCATACCACACAAAACACATGCAAGGGCCCTCAAAAGCCAATGACAATATTTGAGTGAAGCCAAGCAGTCAGTAAAAATGCTGGGGAATGGCCTGCAAAATGCAGAAAGCAAAGTGTGAACTTAAATGCAGTCTGAAGGAATCCTTTGGCTAGCACATGGCAGAATGATGGAAAGAACTTCTCTTCCATGCGCCTGCCTTTGCTCTGCTGCAGGTTCAACTCCCTGACATTTGGCTTATGTGGCTGCTGCATTTACAAGCATTTAATCCTTATTACCTTGATTCTGTCTCACAATTTTTTGCCATCACAGATGGCAGAATTTTATTCGCTAGTGGTCTGGCTGCACTTCAAACTCCCCTGCTCAAGAGCGGGATGTGCTGCCAGGATTCCACAGTCTCTCCACTCCCAGCTTCTTAATCCTTTATGAAAAACCCTTGCTTCTAGACAAAAAAAATGGACAGGAAAGAGGAGCACCTCGCACCATCCCAGATGTCCTGTTCCTCAGTCCCAGATCTTTGGCAGTTTTACAGACAAGATATAACTCTGCAAAAAAAACCCCACTGATGTGAACGACTGGTGAATGCATTTTGGTCAAAGCCACAGTCTATGCTGTGGAGTTGGAAAGGGATTTGCTCTTATTTAGCTGCTTCATAGTAATTGATTGCTGATAACTCAGAGTGAACTTTTCCATAGCTCACACAAAAATAACACTTGTTAGACCAGCAGAGCCTTTTCTACATCCCCAATTATCAGAATGATAACAGTAAAACTGGCAACGTATCTGTCTTCTCCAAGGAATCCGCCATCCAGGCAGAGGACTGCACACACATTATCTGTATGAGCAACTCTGGCAGTTCACTTCTCCCATGTCCTTTGCCTGCAAATCCACCTCTGATGGGAATATCAGAATGTTTACGAACTGAGCCATTATTTTAAAAAAAACCCCAACTTAATTTCTTTTAAAAAAATACTTCCTTAATCCCTTATAAAAGCATTTGATTTTTTCACCCCCTTGCCTTTTGATTTCTCTGCTTATAATACTCCCCCCATCAAACCACATTGATTCAGCTCCCAGGAAAAACAATGTTCATACTTTTGAGAGCCATAAATGTAAGGTTTGATGTTTCACAGCCCTGCTGTGAGAGGAGGGGCAGGTATTTTCAAAGTCTGATTCTGTATGCGGTTTTGTATGTATCTTAGCTGTTAACTTTACCCTATTGAAGGAACAAAATTTCTAGGTTTGAACAAGGTGTGTGGTACTTCATTCTAACCCTGAAAAGTGCCGGGATGTGAAATGCCCATTCAATGAATATTTCATATTTAGAGAGCCAGTTTGGGGTCATTCTAGTGTTTCACGGATCATTGTTTTTTTTAAAATCTGGCCATAATATGAGAAAAGGAACAAAAGCACTGTCCAGAACATGACTAGTGTGTGTGTAAGATAAATACCTTGCGGCAGACATGTTTAGAGAACAAGACCTTCTCAGGACTTCTAGAAGTTGCCAGCAAGTGGAATTACTAGACTGATTATCCCCTTCATCACAAGTCTCTGTAATCTAATGGCAATTGCTCTGAAATATCAGTATAAACAGGTAAAGTTAAACAACAAATTACTAACTTCAGTAACACTAACTTTGAATCCTGGCTCAAATTTACAGTGAATGACAGTATTATACAATATATCCCAAAACCACTGGCATGTTTGCTTCATGATTAATTTTGATACACTCTGTCAATATTTCTGATGAGAGTCAACAGCAGCCGACCTTAGCCCCGTGAGCTTTCTGCTCCCAGCAACTTGTGAGGGCCAAGCCCTGTCAAAACTAGTGACCTACACTGAAATAATTTCCCAATCATGATATTCAACTGAAGCAGAGAGAATTTAATTTCACAGGTCTTGGTTATCAAGTAAAATTAAGTTAGCAGCGCTTGCAATAAAACACTGTTACTCTTCCTAAATGACAGGGCGAACACACTCCCATTACTCACTTGAGTAACCCCACTGGTATCTATGGGGTGATCAAGGTGACCTGCTGACCAGAAATAATTTAGGTCTATATAGGAAGTTGCATGACACTTAATGGTCCAGGACTTTGCGCTCAGTTTCTCATGGCCTTATCAGACAAGCTGTTTAGAGTGAAACTTTCCATACCAGGTATCTGCCTAAGGCTGAACTTAAAAGGTCCAGAATGAGAGGAAGAGGAAAAAGGAGTGACTTTGCCTGTGTTAGAAAAGGAGTCTTATTTCTGCTCACATGAGATGCTCCAGACCCTCCATGCTTTTAAGCAAGGGTTTGAAATTTTGCAGGATTTGGCCTTGATGTCAAGAATATACATTATGTCATTCCTGTGAAAATTTGCCCAAACTTGGTCACTCAAAAGACCTCTGCCAACTTCCAGTTTGCACATGTTCAGTAAGGACCTGTTAAGAGTTTGGCAAGTCATTTTTCTCAACATTAAATATTTTCTAAGCACACTCAACTCCCCATTCTATAGGCCAGGTAGACCTGGCAGTCTCCACAGTGAACTGCATGCACTGAGCACCTTGTCCTATTGCTCTTCTGACCCATCAAAGGTCAAGAAAGCACAGGGCACATGGCCTGAAACTGCACTACCACATTTCTTGCTTTTTGCTGCTGTCTTGCCAGACTCAGTGCAACACAAAAGTGGTAATCTGAAACCCACTGAGAAATGAGAAACCTAGAGCTGGCAAAACATGCTTTTCATGCCCCAAAGAGCTATGAAGCAATTGTAGAACTGCTTTGTAGTTCAGGTGAGACCCATATACTGTAAATGGATATGAATCCAGTGAAGTTCACTGAATCACATCACATCTGCAATCTCTTGTCCAGGAGGCTCAAAAACTATTCTCTTTTAAACAAATCCCGTTCCATCATTTGATCCTAGTAGCTAAGAGCTCACAGAAAAACACCAGCTATCGTGAAATTTGTGATAAAACTGCAAGACCTGACAATCCTGCCAATAATCGATTCACATCTGAAGTAAGAACCTGAATTCAATCACACTTAATTCTGACAGAAACAATTTGGGTACAAGTCTGTTGAAGGCATTTATCCCACTACGATGGGGGGGATTTATAACTTTACCCTGCCATACAGATAACTGGATTAGATTCCCAAGGTACCAGGTTTCTGCTCACACCATCAGGAATGCTTTGGTCTAAAAAGGTATGAAAATATTGACTATAAACTAAGAGAGCATTATGAATACTGTAGGAGAGCGGGACAAACAACATCTCTTTTATAGGCATGGCAATAGGAAAACTACATTACTCCTGAGTTATGACACTAACAATCACTTAAGGGACTGCTCTAAACTTACGCCTCTAAAATGTTTTTACTATACCACAAGTCATAATTTCAGCCTATTTCATGTATTGTTAAGTAAGGCCATTTTAAAAAAAATGAAAATTATTGTTACACTTAATTGACAGTCTTTTTTCATATTCCTTCAATTGTATAGCAGAAGGAATCCTCTTATGCTTTCACTTGAAATGAGCAGTGATTCAAGTCTCCTGCAGTATAAAAAAACCACTCTTAACTTTCATTGCTCAGGTGATATCTGGGTTTAAATGGCTCCCCAATTCAACACTTCAGATTGTCCTGACGAAATTCTAGCAAGGGAGATTATAAAAGGCAACCTTTCTTTGACAAGATCACTTTGAAAAATGGGAGCTGTTAAAAGTTTCTCAGGTGCTGGGAATCTGAGTTGTCACATGTGGAGATAAGAGGTGGGCAGAGTACAGGTGAAGCAGTGGGAAGTTCACAATCAATGTCCTCACCCATGCCTGGGAATTATCACATCAGAAATGCAATTAATCTCTGCTAGGAAGACTCTAAGAAGCTTTTTTTCTATAAAAAATAAGTCAGTAAGACTGGTTCTTTCTACTTAATTCTCCCTTTCACCAGTTCTGTCTTAGCAGATTAATATATCAAGAAATAATGAGAATTCGGGAAACTCAGATGAAAAATAACTCTCGCCCATAGTTTCCTGCATTATTGCCAAGAAAACATGAAAGGAACTGTTTATTCATTTCCAAGGACATAAGAGAAAGAGTTGTTAATAGTTTAAAAAATGGTTTTAAGAACTACAAAGGATGAAAAGAATAATGATGGCTATTATTAAGAAATTAATAATGCCTTTTAGGATAATGTCAAACATATCTGGTGTTAAACACATTAACATGCCAGCCAAACTGCTTTCTCCTTGCCCCAAGACACTCCCAGGTGATGGGTTTGGATAGACAGAGAGCAGTCCAGCGTCAGGCAGGGCATGGCTGGTAGGAGGAGGTTCATCAGGGAGGCGTGTGTCAGCACTGTAACTGCAATGCCTTCTGGTAAAAGAGCAGCAATGGATCTCAACCTCCCTGTACTTTATTGCTGCGGGAAAATAATTTTTTGCCTTGACATCTGCTATAATTTAAATCTGACTTTGAACTCCTTAACTCAACTAAAGTTGCTATTGACTCAATTTGCTTTATAAATCCTGACTTTAAAATTGGAATCTATGGTTCTCTTTGTTTTGTGGGCCTGAATCCCAGCAAATACAGTGAATTTATTTTTAAGCAGGATGGTGCAGAGGTGACCTGAACAAGTGGCTAGAGCAAGAACCTGCATTTGGTTCTTGGGCCAGCTCTGTAGGCAGGAGGCCTCACAGGGGCTGATTGCATTCCCTAGTCAGAGAATCAAAGAATAGTCTTAGGTTGGAAGGGACCTTTCTCATCATCGAGCCCAACCATCAACCTAACCCTGACAAAACCATCACTGAACCATATTGCTAAGTACTACATCTACCCATCTTTTAAATACTTCCAGGGACAAAACTTCTACCACTTCCCTGAGCAGCCTGTTCCAATGCTTGATAACCCTTTTGGTGTAGAAATTTTTCCTAATATCCAATCTAAACCTCTCCTGGCACAATTTGAATCCAATTCAGAGCCCAGGAAGGAACCAAGAGAGAGCAGCTGGTACAAAACAGAGAAAGGATGTAATACTATCATAGCCATGTTGGCAAAGGAAGAACATCAGTTATCTGATTTGTATTCATATTGAAAAATGACAATTACATTGGTTAACTCACCATTTTACAATATACATGAAGGGCCAAGCAAAGCCAAACAATGAGTAATTTCTACTTGAGCCAATCTATTTATAGTATAAAAAGGCAAATACAGATCCAAACAAGTGCTAAGGCTCTCTCATTGTAATGCTTTGCCCTTTGCACCAGTTGCCCCCTGTCAGTCTTTGGTTACTTCATGTGTTTATGGGGATCCCCACAGCTGGCAGATAAATCCTGTAACCACAGCAATTCCCTCACTTATTATTTTTGGCAAAAAAAATGAGGTATTGGGCTGTGTGACTCCCACCACTGCAGAAACGTGTCACTGAAGGAGGCAGGTAGTGGTACACAATGAAATTCAGTGAACCTGCAGAAAATCAGAGCATTTGGCGCCCATAGGAGTAAAATAATATGGAGGTAAGTCAGTGAAAACTTCCTTTGTCTCGCAGAGCTACTGTGCACCCTCCAAAATTGGGGAATTGCTGGAGACAGCAATAACTTTAGCAGCCTCTCTGTACCCAACCCAACAGCTGTCATTTGTTCTCATTGTCCTGGGCCAAGAGACACAGGACTAACTTTTCTTCTAATGCTGCACTTTTAGAAGACTCTAGTGTCTAAATTAATGGAAATATTTACTTTATACCAAGCCAGGCTACGTGGGATTCAAGGTCTCATTGTTTTCAAGCCTTGCCAGGTGCAGGGATGAGAAGGATCGAGGCCTGGGCATTTGACCCAGACTGGCCAACAGGATTATTTCATACCATGAACATCACATTCAATACAAATTAGGAAAGTTTACTGCGTAGTTCTCTCTCCCTTGAAGGCAGTGGTCCAGAGAACTCCTTGCCCCAGTGCTGGATCCCTGAGCCCTTCCTTTCCTCCCGAAGCTGTTGAACTCACAGTGTCTGACAGTTGTTGGCCACTGCTGGGAATGCACAGCTTCCTGCTGATAGAATTGTCTGAGTATAATTCTTGTATACTGTATATCAGTATCAGAATTTATACTGTTTTTTTAGTATTATTGTTAATTATTTAGTCTTATCCTATTAAATCTATTTATATTTCAACCCTGTGTTTCCTTGCTTTCCCTGACTCCCCCTTCCAGGTGGGGAGAGGTCATCAGGTGATAGAATAATTGTCCAAATGACAATAAATTGTTATAAGTTTTCTCAAAGCATAACACTGATGAATGCGGATTCCTGGGTCCACCCTAACTTTGCTGATGTCCCAGCTTGGTGCTACAGCTCCCTCGACTGTCTCTTTGGAGAGAGAGAGAGGCACTCAGGAGTCTGTCCACTCTAGATCTCCCTAGAACTGATGGCAAGTATTTACTGAGCTTTCCAAAAAGCCAACACAGCACCAATTTGTCCCATGGCTAAATGTCAATGAGGCAGAGATTTAGGGTTTACTCTCAATAGCTAGTGAACAGTATTGATGCTGTCACAAAAGACTAGGTTATTTTAATAGTTTAAAAAAAATGTGCAATTTTATACATCTACATTTCTATACACCAAGCAGGGCTCATTAAAGCCATGTGAGTGGAGCAGGAAAATTCCCTTCTTGTTGGAGAAAGGTAGAGAGGAGTATAGTGGCACTGTAATCCAAACCCCTTCATACAGGGAAGTTCTAGTTCCCAAATTAGGAATCATCAGAAAAAATTTAGATGACTGAAAGCATATTATACTGATAACTTCCTGGAGTCAAGCCTATCTTTGTGTTACTAGTCACCGCCTGCATAGGTGAAGCAAGGTTAATCACAGTAGGAAACTGTCATGAAATAATTTTGACTGAGGAAATAACTAATTAAGTTTCCCCCATGGCAAACCAGCACATTTGCCAGCATTTTAGCCACTCTGGAAACAATAGTACAATTCACAAGCTTTAAGCCAGTAGATTGCAGTATATGTAAAAGGAAAACCTTCGTGTATCATTAACAGATATAATGGACACATTGTAACTCCATCTTCCATATATGTATATATGTATTTACACACACACACATTCATAAGAATGTGTGTATACACCTTCTAAGTAGAGAGGCTTCCCAGCACCCCGAAGCCTGCTATACATAACTTGTTTGTAACATGTAAATCAACAAACACAGACAAAGCTTTCAGCATCTTCGAACATCTTTCTAATCAAGTGTGCTTTTGCAAACAGATGCTGCAGAGCATGAAAACAACCATTCCAACTAATTCCATCTCTCTCAGCAGAAACCCTATCTTTAAAAGTCACTCATCACAGAATGGCCTTTGGTCTGCAGAAAAATGTGAAGCATGCTTTAATTACATCCCCAGTGGCCTCCCATTTGATGTCCTGTCCACTGTATCTCTGGCGAGACAACCTTATCTCTGGATATTTTTCAATTACACTAAACAGTATTTATTCAGGTCTTCACTGATTCACTGTATCAAGTATGTGGCCATTTGCTCCTTAAGCACAATTTTGAAAAGCGAAGTCTGCCTCATTAAACAGTGTAAGATTTCTCGTAATGCTTAATAATAATGGCTACGTTAATTAACGTTACATTCAAATGCAATCCCTCTGAGGATACGTATCACACTACTATCATGTTTATACCTAATGCGTTAATATCAACTCATGTTCTTACAAGAGAATTGTTGCTTTATAACAATACATTCTAGTTGTGAATTAAGCACTGCTTGATGATATGCCGACCCTATATTTTAATGTACTATATGATACATATGTTTCATTCACATTATATTTTCTCTTTATAATAGTCATATGCATCAAATGAACTGATTATCGGTCCTGTGCAGTGAAGATGCCTTTTCTATGTCATCTGAGTTTTCAGAGTCAGTCTCTTGCAGCACTCTGCAATTCACAGAACAATCCCCTCATGCACATCTTACCTCTTTGGTGTGGGTATGGAAGGAGACTGACATGTCCAGGAGAAGTTTCCTCTGTTCCACTCTCCGGACAAAGTCCTGAATCCGTACTTCCAGATGCCGAGCTGCTTTATAGATCTCCTCAGGGTCACATTCCCCAGTCTGAGCCAACTGCTCTGCAGCCTCCAAAAGCTTGTCTGCATTGGTGTACGTATTCTAGCATTAAACAAAGCAAGAAACCAAGTATGAGTAATACAACTGTGGCAAGTAAACCCCTGAAAAAGGCTGCTTATACTTTCAAAGGCATGAAAGAAAGTGATTACCAGAGTTTTAAAACAATACTAATAATTCCTACTGGCACTGCCATCTGCGAAAGGAGAATGTATAAAGCCACAGAGACTAATCCCTGAGTACAAATGAAATAATTTCTTATTTGAAACACACCACCCCAGCCCAATCCTCCCAGGCGCAGCAATAGGACTGTGCACATGTTTATTTCCAAGTCCCCTGGAATTTCTCAAAGATAATGTAATGAAGCAAGTGGGACTAACCACCACAGAAGCCCACAGTGCCTCACGTGACACTTGACTACGAGCTCGTTGCAAAGGCCTCCCAACAGCTATCACATTACAGCATGTTAATCATGGTAGCCAGAGATGTCTCGAGATGCCTCAAGAAACATTTGCCTTCCACTGACTTTTGTGAGATAACATGAGAAAACTGTGTCTTCAAGTTCCTTCTACATTTGTTCATCTTGCCTACTGTTCTGCATCCTATTTCTGAATGGAGAAAGTCTCTTTGGTTAGTGTGCAGCTGCCAGTATGTAAGCTCAGATTGCTTTGGAGTTTCACTTGATTTGGAGATCACTTCTAGCTTGTCCGAAGCACATACCTGCCCTCCATTACAAAAGAATTTCAACACTTTGTCATCCTGAATAGATTTGCCCCATAACAACAGCCTTTGCCACATGAAATGTATTATCCCTGCTTTACAGAGAGGGAAGTGAAGAACACAGAAGCAAAGTGATGTACCCCAGACAAACCAGACTGTAGAGGAACAGAGGTGAATACCATCAAACGTACCTCAACTTTCAAACCACCTGCCGGTCCCTTCTCTCCCTCTTTCATGTTTCTGGAAAACACCACTGAACTAATACACAAGAGAGTCTCATAAATAAGAGCAGAAAGGGAAAGGGAGTGCAGTCATCTTCTCCATAGCCATGGAGCTATGGTTTAGCAGTCATGTTTAGTGAACTGAACATAGCAAGTTCTTGCTGTGACAGAAAAGCTTCTTCACTCAAGTTGAGGACAATAGCTCTGTGGCATTTAGCACTTAACAAAAATAAGGAGAGACAAAGATTTCAGCTTAAAGGTCTTTCCAGTACCTTCAGGTTAGATCTTCAGAAATGCTTGGTGTTTGCCTAAGTCTGTTCCCACTGGGAATTTTAACCTCCCCATCAATAGAAGCAGAACTGCAACACCTTCTTTTTCAAAGTCCTATTGAGAATCCTCGGTTTAAAAGTGCATTAACTTGATACTTATTCAAAAAATACCTTTGAACACTACAGACACACATGTACTTCTAACCATTAAAAGAACACTGTCAAACATAAAAGCCATGAACCAAGTCATGTTGTTATTACTTAGATAATATCCTGCTGCAGTCAATAGTTCTTGCTTGAGAAAATATTGAATACAAGGAGGGAACATTGGCCTGCAAGTGTTTAATGGGGGAAAATATTTCCAGTTATAAAAAGCAGAAAGAAAACAGCTCATTCACTGTTCATTTTTCCAGTTTCTGAAGGCTGACTATATATATACAGTATTTGCATTTCTCCTTTTGGACTGTGAAGAACATATTCTAGACATTTTTGTTACCAATAGTAAATTTTTATTCCCTCACTTTCAGGCCACTGCTATAGTGGTTAGGTTGTTAACAGCAGCAAACGTTACATTTTAATAATAATTTTTTGGAAACCTCTTTAGCTGAGAATTTGTAAAAAATGTTCCATTTAATATGATCTGAATTAGGGTCCAGTTTCACTTAACAGCATCCTTTCTGAATGATCCTCTTCCAATAGTATTTGGCGCAAATGCCAAAGCTAGCACTATTTTTCAAAGTCTACTCTACTCTAGGGTTTTTCACAAATTACCACTGCAACAGCTCAAACACCAGTCCAGCACCCTGGGGAGAAGGCTGTCCCCTGCTTTTATTTATAGTATTTAGCATACTTTAAAACACATTCAGCCTCTGCTTATGGCACAGACTTGAGACACAAACACCTTTGTTGAAATACAGTATGAAAACAGCTTTGCTGCATTTCTCCCTAACACCCTTATGTTCATTGCTGCTGAAAACCATTACAATTTACTGACTCCAACATGTGCTGTAACTAATTACATCTAGATGAGGAGACTTCAACAATACAGTGATCAGATACAAATATACTCCATGGTGCAAAGGGTGTAGCCCCAGGTTTTGGGGGAAAAAAGAGTGCAGATTGACCTCAAGAGAGGCTCTGGCCACACTGTGTGTGTGGTTCTGCAGCAATCCCTTTGTAGGGCACAAGGTTCTCCAAATGCAAAGGGGATGTTCTGCAAGGAAGCTGGCTGGATGTGGAAGGAAACACACGCAGCATTTCTTCTGGTCTGTGGCAGGCACTGTCAGCCTATGGTGATGCTTCTTTGAAGCATTCATACCTAATTTTGGACAAGTTTACGCAAAAATACGTAGTGCACAAGAAGCCTGAACACAGAACATTTTAAGTATGCTGAAATTTTTGTCCACTTTTTTTTCTGTTTTTGTCCACTGAGTTCCTGGGTAAATGTTTGAGTTTTTTTAAAACAGGTGCATTTTATAATAGAGAAAAACACTAATGGCTTTATCCCTGACATTCCAGAAGGAAGACCTGATGCTGAGACATTTGAAGCTCCCTGTTGCAGATTTAAGAGGTTTAGTTACATTTCAGATAAGCAACCACATTTGGGAGTTAGCCACACTCGCCTTGAACTCCAGAGTCTGACATACAATGAAAGGATTGTCATCTACTGTCAGATGAGACATAAACGCAGCACAGGCCAAATCAGCTAAAGGTCAGTTATTTGGTAAGGGCCCGCTCTACTTTTGTTGTCTCCATTTGCTTCAGGCACACATAAATCATACCAGAACTTGTTACGCCCATCAAATATTTTCATGTACATCTACTTCTCTACAAGTGCTCAGCTAAAACTGTTGAACTTGCGAGCTTCATTCTGGTCAGTACTGTAATGCTGCACTGCTTTGTGCATTTTCATCCTGAGCTCACTCTCTTGCTAGTAAGCTCTTCAGAGTACAGACCCTTATGTCATTTGTTTGGAGCACTTGGTACTTTTTTGGTGTGACATAACCCTGGATCAGGCAGGGTGAGACTCCAAGAGATAATTAAGACTCCCAGCCCTTCTCAGATCTGGAAGGATCTACCAGAAGCACAAGATCTAGGTATATTTCCAAACTGGCATCAAGATTCAAAACTTCAGAAGTTAAGAGCTAATGCAACCACAGAAGAAACTTTTCACTACTAGGAGGACAACTATGGCTGTCCCCTTTGCTGCAAACTGCCAACCCAGGGAAGGTTTTGTGTCACATCCTGAGGAAGATGACACCAAAAATGGCTAATCCCTCCAGAGGGGAGATCCCATGAAGAATCTCTTTTGGGTCTGTGGAAATTAGTTCCTGTCAAACAATAATAGCACAAGTTCCATAGAAAAATAATCTATGAGTTATAAAATTATATTATTTCTGGAAGTTTAGGGGTGCTTGGTATTTTTTTCTAATGTTGTATTAACCCCTAAGGGAACTGTCATGTACAAATTCTTGAAATTGTCAGTGATCTGCTGACTGGCAATACATTTTTCTGCAACGTTTCAAGCACAAAAGCAACTTCAATCTCAAATATTTTAATAATCTTTCTATACTAATTATTGCATAATCACCTATTTCAATCTTGAAATCTGCAATCACAAAGAAATGAAACCTCAGCCTTCACATTTCAGTGTGAAAATGGCTGTAATATACAATTCTGGAATTTATGTTTGTTGAACCAGGACATTATCCGAAAGCATCTCTTCTCTTTCTTACAAATAGCAAAAAAGAAACACAATTATGGAAAAGAAATAGACTAAAAAAACCTATACAACAATCTTTACCACAATTCAGAATCGGAGACGATGGCAATATTTACTAACAGGATTCCCATAATTTTGGTTCATTAACTGTTAAGAGTTTGATGTTCCGTAGCAAATGCAAAAAATAAAAAAGTTTATGAAAAACCTGGTGTGAAATTTGCTAGTTACATTTATCACAATTTCCTTTGCACTGCAGACCAACAAGTGCCAAAATGTCAGGATCCATTTCAATCTCTGACCCAGGTAGCAGCTCTCCATTGGGATTCCACTGTGTATCCAGGTTAAAGCGTATGAAACCATCGCTGCATTGGAAACGCACTATCCAAACACAGCTCTCTCAGTTAACTGCCTAAGAGATTTCCTTAAGGTTGAAACAAGCATTATTTTTGTCCATAATTTTTGTGTCAGGGAAGTGTTTCGTCAACTGTTCTCTCCAAACCTTTTTAGCCCAGAGCAGGAGTTGTGCTGATTCTCAATATCAGAGAGATTTGGCTGTGTGCAGTTTGTGCTTGGCCTCATCTGTCACACAGAAAATAGTACCACAGTTCTCAGTAGAAACCAACCAAAGGGCCCCAATTCTGGTTTGAAAGTATTTGGATTTTTTTTTTTTCTATCTAAAAATAAAAAAATAATTGCAGGAAAAAATACTGAATAATGCATCAGTTATTTCTTTGACCAATGTAAGGTTACAGGCAGCAGAACAGAAATATATTGCCTTTCTTACTTATGATATGTCTTGCAAGCTAAAGAAATCTAGTATGTTAGTCACTTAGAAACAAATTAGAACGGAATGGAATAGACTATTTTGGTTGGAACAGACTTACAACAATCATCTAGTTCAACTACTTGACCAATTCAAGGCTGACTAAAAGTTCAAGCATGTTGTTAAGGGCATTGTCCAAATGCCTCTTAAACACTGACAGGCTTGGGGCACCAACCACCTCTCTAGGAAGCCTGTTGCAATGTTTGACCATCCTCTCAGTAAAGACATGCTTTCTGAAGTCCAGTCTAAACCTCCCTGGTGCAGCTTTGAACCATTGCTATGTGTCCTGTCACTGGACCCCAGGGAGGAGAACTCAGCACCTCCCTCTC
>JAOXNG010000064.1:11840054-11855493 GCA_028566535.1 Scolopax minor
CAATGTATATTCCAAGGGTGATCAAAAGAGACTTCAGGGTATTGGGACAGTTGGCACAGGATAGTTTTTCATCTCTCCTTCCAGTGGTGGGTGACACTGGAAGAAACAGACAGCACCAGTCTGTTAATACAGAACTGGTGTCAGTGACATAATTTTGGTTTTACCTTATGTGTCTTGCCCATATGATCCCTTTTCCTCAAACACAATATTTTCAGGAGATAGAAATCATATTTTCCAGTCATCTTCTTTCCAGCCCTAGCTATAACTCTTTCTGGCTGAGGCTCTAGGGTCTTTCATCAGGTGGAGGCTTACAAAGTCACTGTGCAGCCCAAGAAGAACTCAGCTCTGCCAGAGGAGTCCAAAATGATGCAGCAATTAGCAGCCTCCCCAGCTGACAGTCTGGAGAGTGAGAAATGGTGTGAGTAGCAGGCAGACTGTTGTGGGAGTCCCTTGGTCAGGAGCCTGTTTCACACTATGTCAGCCTGTTAAACTCGCCTATCAAGGAGAAAGTCCTACACTTTTTTCCTAGCTACATTTCGCAGGGGGGTCAGACTAGATTACCTTTGAAGGTCCCTTCTGGCACAGATGATTCTATGATTCTGCTGGGTCCTTGAGTTAATCCAACTCAGGTGAGCATTGGAGAGGCAGCAGGAGGAGTACTGGAGAGTGGTAGTAAGTGAGTGCTTCCAGGAGATGAGATAGAAGAGCTGGAGCCATCTCCATTTAGTAGCAGCAAGCTTTGTTGAGAATTGAGGTCTGTCTCATCTGGTTTACACTCATCCTGAGAGTAAAAGTGCTGATTTTCAGCCCCCATGGAGCAAAATTGTTTGGGTTTGATCTAAGCTAGTTTCCTCAGAGAGAGCTCCTGTAAGAGAGGACCTCAAACAGAACCTTGCAAGGATGGGTCAGTGATCCTAAGTCAGTGAAACTACCCCAAAGTGCACTACCAGATCTAGCTATAACACAGATGTCTTAGAAGTAGCTTTTGTTTTATAACCACAGAAATGTTGCTGCAAGGTTTATATTTCTCTTGAAGAAGATGGATAGTTTGATGTATTGTGTTAAGATCTGCTGTGTATATTGTGTTTTAATCTTTCTTTTTTGATTTTCACACTTTTAAACATATAATATAAAAGCTAAACCTCACTGTTGGCTGAGATTTAGCAAAAGATCCCATTGCTTAATGGCACAGGTGGAAAAGCTCTCAGGAGAAAAGTCTTTCTGTTGCTTATCTCTCCCCTTGAAAACCTTTTTGTGACCCCACCCCAACAGGACCCTTTGTCTTTCCCCTAACCCTAACTGTAGCCAAGGGCTGAGCTTCACATAAGGACTCTAGTCTTGGCCCTTTCTTTACCCAAACCTTCTGTAGGCTGCCTCTCTGGAGGCCCCTGCTCCAACTAGACCCTTAGGTTTTGTCTCCTGTCTTGCATTAGCTGTAACCTTAAAAGTGGCTGAAGCCTTTACTGCAGACCACCCTTCCCATTGACAAAATGAAAAGGGGAAAATTGTTTTTGTTGTACAAACTTTCCCTTGGCAGCCTCTTTAGTACATTGTCACAACTGTATCACAAGGTTTTGTTTCTTTCCTAACTCTCTTCCCTTGAAGTAGCCACAGACCTAACCCCAGACCAAGCTGGCTGTGGCCAGAACAAATAAAAAAATTAATGAGGGTATTCTTTTGTTGTCCAGTTTTCCCCTAGTCAGCTCCTTTGCAGCCGAACTGCAGCAGGATCCTTAAGCTTTGTCTGTCTTCTTACCCTAACCCTGGGTACGGGCTGAGAATTGGTTTGAGACTCCAGGTGACATCCTGGCAGAAAGTGTCTCAGACATTTTGTTCTCCAAGCCTTTCCTTGATAGCCTCTCTACAATGCCAGCACAGCTGAAGCCCTGGGCCTTATCTCTCTCCTAATCTTTAGCCTACCATAAGTGTGTCCTATGTAGTAGAAAATAAAGCCCAAGGGTAGACCAGGCAAAGACCATGTCAGGGAATAATTTGCAGTTTAGTCCTTGCTTGGGTTATAGTTGGGACTGAAGTTAGGAGAGAGAAAATACCTAGATCTGCTGCAGAAGTACAATAGCAATTAAGCTGCCAAAACAAGTAATGTTTTTTTTGTGGTTTAGAATTGTAGTCTAAGGCTTAGCAAATGTCTAGGTTTAGGATTGTAGTATGATGTTGTGAAGAAGATAGACCTTAGGGATACAGCTGGACAGGGGCTGCCAAGGGGCTACTGAGAGAAAGTTTGGGCAATAGAAATTAATCTCCCCTGAGAATTCTTAATTTCAGCCAGGGCAACAGTTTTGATTGCTTTTAGGGTTAGGAGAATGACGAAACCTATGAATCCAGTTAAGAAGTGCTGCAAAGGGGCTGCCAAAAGGAGGTCTGGGAAACCAAAGGTATTCTACCCTGCAAAGTATCATTGCTCTTTGCGATAGGCTTACAGTTAAGATTAGCAGAGATGCAAAGCCAAGGGGGCCAGCTGGGGTGGGCTTGTAAAGGGGCTGTAAAGGGAAGCTTTGGGCAATGAAGAGAATTTTCCACTGAACGGTTGTTCAGCTTGGCCAGAGATGGAGGTCCCTCCAGAGATGTGTAAGGCCCAGCCCACACCTAGGGTTAGGGTTGAGGCATTAGAGAGACGAAGCCTAGGTGTGCAGTAGAGGAGAGTACCCAGAAGCTGTTAAGGGACATGGCAGACTGCAAAAAGTATTGCTTCCTGAGAAGTTTTTCATCCAGGACACAGCTGTCCTTTGTTTTCTCATTTCCCTAGGACTTTCGCTTGTAGGATATCATGTTTATTTCCATTAAAACACTTGCTGAGAAGTATGAAGTGCAGATGTGTCATGATGTCTTGATATGTGTAAACTGAAAACAAAATTACAAACAATCCTATTGAAAATGCTCTCCAGCTGGAAAATAAAAGTTGCAATGTCCTGTAATGTTATGGAATAAAAACTGTGTGTTAAAGGGTCCCTGAAGAATGTGAAATGAAGTATGTAAGTGGTAAGGAAACATAAGACTCATAACACAGAAGCTAGTGTATGGGGGTGAGTGAGAGACCTTCCTAATGACCTGTAAGACAGGAATGGCAGGAGTATGAGGCTCCGATTACAATCTTGAATACAGTATGTAATTTAAAAGTATGAAGTATGACTTTACGGGAGTCACCTATGAATACACATAGAATACTGATGGTAATTCAGGAAAATCCCCCAGTTTTAATATGAAACTGATGGGTGAAAGCTCAATGCAAAAGCAGCTATCCAAGCTCAGAGGGAACTGTACATGTAAAAAAACAGGACTGGCAATTTCTTGCCGCTTCTGTGAAATCCCCACACCGTAGAACTGAAAAGGGACTTTCCCAGAATTCAGAATTTCCCAGGGTTTTAGAACTTCAAGTTTCAAATTCCTGAAATCCAGATTTTGTGTTCTGATGCCAGTTAGGCTGGTTGGTTCTGTCTTCAGCTTTGTGGTGCCTGATGCATGAAATGAAAAATAACCTGTCTCCTCTAATGTATTTTTGTGGGGAAGATAACCCTAGCAAATACCTCTGGAGATCAGTTAGTTCTTCTTTTGCACTGAGAAAATTAGCTACTATCTCACCGGGCTTCACAAGCGTGACAGTATTTTCATAACATAGCTGAGGCAGGAACCGTGCGGGTGACATGGCTCTAACAGTGCTATTCACATTCTGTTAATGTAGCCCAAACTGAATCGCTCCCTATTGTTGTACTGTAGCAATGATGAGATGATGGTTATGTCTATGATTTTCTATTTGCTATTAGGATCTCTATTGTGTGCAGCTGCTGCAAGTTGCATCCTCCATTTCAGCTCTGAGTATCATTTGCCTTCTCCGCTTTTCACATTCCACTGTGACTGAGGTTTATGAAAGTTCGTATTTTCTGGCTGAACTGTATAGAGTCAGTCGAAATTTGTAAACAGGGTAGCAAATCAGATACTTTTCTTCCATATATACAATAATTTTTTTAAAGAAGTGCAATTTGCGTTGCAGCAATCAGTGTTAAATCATTTGCATAAGATTTAACAATGGTTTTTATACGAATGAATGAATGTAAACATTTTAACTTAATGGTACGTAAATAATTTAAAAGAAAAACTTAACTAGGCATCCTTAGGCTTTTTAGTGCAACAAAACCCCATCCACTTTCTGTATTTCTAGTTGTTAAAGCAAGAGTTTCAAAGAACAAGCCTTCTCTCAGGAAAATTGCCCTAGCCATTTGCTCGGAAGTATTGTACAAAAATACAAATGCATCCCCAGGTTTTCTTTGCCTTTGAATAAGTATGTGCTGGAAAGAAACAAATCACAATGAAATTTTACTACCTAACCGACACATATGTAAATACTCCATAAGATATTTAGGCATCTTGAAAATGTAGGATGCAATCTGTATAGTGTGACTGACTGACACATAGTTAGGTTGGTTTCCATTGGTTTTTAAGTGGGATGTCATTTGGAAAGTTGTTTCATCAGAGCTTTACAAATAAAAGGGTATCATTTTTGGGATTTTTTTTTTCTCCTGTACACTGTGCCTTCTCCTTTGTCTCCAATGCAATTGTTAAGCTACATTAAAAGCTATGGAAATGTACCTGATACGGGCAGTGTGTCTGATGGCTGCAAGGAAGGTCTACAGCTGAAGTGCCTGCTCTGGCCGGCTAACTGCATTTTGTGTGGCTTTTCTGCAGCTCCACTCACTATGCCTTCTGATGACATGTAACACTAGGGCCTCCACCGACCAACACAAGCCCCTTATGGGCATGTGGGAGGTTTTTCTAACCCATACCTTGTGAGGACTGTTGTGGTTTTGCCTTAGCCTTCTTGCCATAGCTAAAGGGTCTCACCCAGGTCGCCTGTGTGTGGAAATATCTGCCTGTGACCCACTGCAAATATAACTGCGTAAGGCCAACTGGGTGGCAGAGCCACTGCGTGCCTGCTGGCATCCTCTGGTGGCCAAAGGTGAAGGGCAGTGAAAACCGAAGGTGCTGCTGCTGAAATGAGAAGACAGCAAATTTTAGCTGCTGATGGGAATGGAAATCCTTTCACTGGCTCTGAGGACCGTTCCTCTGCATTGCTTGGCTGATTGGAGCAAGACAACGCTGCATGTGATTTCCAGCTACGTCGGCAGTACTGTCAGATGGGGAGGCTAGGTCCCTGAAAGTAAGTTTTTACTGATCTGTGCGGTGGTCGAAGCTAATAGCACAAGTATTCTTCTAATTGTCCCAATCCTGCATTTCCCTCTGGAGATTTTTCCGTTTCTCTCCATTCCCAAGCACCTTGCTCTGACGCTTGGCTTGGTGGTGTGACTCTAGTGCTTGGAGGAAGGAGGGATGAATCTGTGCTGAAACTTGTAGTTTCTTCAGGAAGAAAAATTCTGCTTTAACTGGAGAAACAAAATAAAGTACATTTTTCCACTGAAGAGGAAGGGAGGGGGCTCGCTGAAAATGGATGAGGCTGTGTCCGTGCTCCCCAAATAATCCCCTTAGTTTGTGTCCCTAGCCTAGCATATAAATAGGATTCTGCTCTGTTCTCTGAAGTATCTTTTTTTTTCTGTCCCACATACACACACGACTACCAGAAAACTAAATTTACAATGGTTAAATGACCTAGTGACCCAATTACCAATCCCACGGGGGAGCATACACTCTGGTGAGTTGACTGATATTTCAGCGTGGCTGCACAGCCCTGGCTGTGCTCTGAGCCTGCTTCTCTCCTGTTAAGTTTTCAATGCATGACAGAGGAGCGGGGCAGGAACAGAGCCCATCACACAGTGTGCACCAAGGAGCTGTGATTTGGCACAGATAAAACTATGAATCCTTTGGGAAAGGGACTGACACTGGGAAGGACTGCTTGCCACCCCACAAACGAGTCAGCAATGGTTACTTTTTACACAGGAGGAACAGTGTGAATTAATTCCTAGATAGGCAGTATTTTTTTGAGCGACTTTAGTGGTGGGAAAAAACACCTACCCTTAATTTTAAAAAAGGATTCAACTAGATCCATTTTGAGCCTAAAGCAAACCCCAGAAGGTAACAGAGAGTAACACTGAAATTGCACTAGGCTTCTCTCCCTTTTAATATCATCTATGTCAAAGTATAACCATGGAGCACTGCGGGTTTCAAGTCCTTCCTGCACTCAACTTTGATGGGCAGGCATTGACAACATTCTGGTTGTCAATATAAAACCTGGTCACAGAAGAAATAAGAAGGAACCAGTCGCCAAAATTTGGTGCTCTCAGCCACCTCTCCTCTCTGTGCAGAAACACCCTTCATTTCACCCAACACTCAATGCATTTGGTTCAGCTCTCAGGTTGACACATGTAACGTGACGGCTGCACTTTCCATTCCCTGATATTAATGAGTCCCAAATGCCCTTTTCCGCTGTGCACCTTTGCAGTGAGCCCTAATATTACTCCAGGGGAGGCAAAAGCAGACTCTCTGCTCCGTTTGCTGCATAGCTGTGGATCTCACTCATGTCATGAGGAGTTACCTACGCTGTGCAGATAAAACAACCCCTATGCATTGAAAAAACCCACTAATAATAATGAGTGTTGCACGTTAATAGGACACAGTGTCAATCTTTTGGAACACATATTGGTTTCTGTTGTATTAGCTGCATACTAATACAGACAACCACACTAGACAAGCACACGTGCACATACTCACTGACAGTTCAGACACACCTCCTGTCTCAATCCCTGACTTCTTGCAAATTCTGCATTTTCATTCTCCCCAAACAAGCTTTATTTTAAGTGTAATGACATGAAAAGGCTGATTCTGCTTGCTTTTCTCAGAATATCTCTCCCTAGCTCAGCAAAGGCAGTACAGGGAGAGGAACCTGTGCTATTCCTTGTAGTAGAGCTCTAAACCAGACACTAAACAAAGATGCTGAAATGCCTCAAACCATATGCCATTTCCATAGTGACACAAACCAGTGCTGTCTTGGGGTTTGGTTATGCAAAACCAGACCTCACAGACCATAGTTATGGAGGGAAATATTAATAGCTGGAATACATGCACTGAATCAACAAGTGAATTATTTATCCACGCATTAAGATTTTTGTCCCTGTTCACACACATGTAATTCCAAAAGACTTCCATAAATCCACTGATGTTACCCTATTTCTGTACAAGGGAAACTAAGATCTGAAGTCGGTCACAGCCAGGGAAATAAATTTTAAAAATATGTTTACATGCAATAAAATGTTGGTTGAATACTTTCTATTTATACATAATCAGTACAAAACATTTGCAGTAGTCTCATAATGCAAGTGTAGTTTTTAGGCAATTTGAGTGCCTGATGTGAGAATAAAAGAACATCCTTCATCAGGACAATTACGAACCTGTGATAGGAAAAGAGAGGGACAACCACACTGCCAAGCAGCTTCTCTGCCATGTAGATACAGCTACTCTTTAGAACAAGTTAATTATAAGCAATTTCTCTGAAATGGGAAGTGTGATTTTGTTCTAAATCTTGTGCAGCAGAGTGATCAATCGGACCCAGTTAGTCTATTCCCAGAACATTTGCACAATGATAATGATAATGAATACCTAAAACCCATGCTTGAAAATTATTTTGCTCTGTAACTGAATACAAATCTCTTTGATATTGGCTTAATCTTCATGAAGTTTCCTTTGCCAAATGTCTGCAAAGCAGCATATTTCTGATTTGCAGCAAAGTCATAATACAGTTGCTGTGGTTAATGTTGTGCTGTTCTCCTACAAACGGCACTGGCTGGACTGGAGGAAGCAGCACAGCTATGGGCAGCTCCTTCTACTGCCCGGTGACCAAATCAGAAAGTAAAAGTGCTGATCAGATCTATAGTGTCACTTTTGCCCCCCATGAACCCCTGTGCTATAAATAGCTACAAAAAATTGAACTGAAGAGTACTAGTCCACATCATTACAAATGAGATTTGGACATTACTGCAATTAATCTTCCTGAATCAATAGGTAAGTTTTGATAACCTACTGACCTGCCAATAAGAAGAGCACAAAGAAAAATCATCAGAGGGGATGAAGAGCCTTTAGACAACAATGGTTTTTACCAACATACACAGGTCAGTCAAAACAGCAGCAGTTCATCAAATTGTGTATATTTTATAGAAATTGTCAATGATAAACATATTTCTTTTCAGCTGTATGTTTATTCAGCTGAGACATCCATGCCATGCTGGAGATATATTTAGTATGCATATTATATAACTCACCAGTGTTATAATTTCCAATGTTCTAAGAAATGTATAGCCTTGAAAAAATGAATTCTATGGTTCTTCTTCTTTAGGAAATTTTGGCTTCCTTTTCTGATTCAAAATGAAACAAATTCATAACCTCCCCACACAACAGAAATTCCATTTTCCAGAACCTCTAGAATTAAAAATACATATTACTTAAATAGCTTCATTGTTCTTCCAGTCTGCCATAGGAACAGCATTTTGCGTTTATAGGCAAACATATTTTAAAGGCACAAAAATAAACCTACCCAAATAAACCAGCAATAAGAAGTTAGCTCCTGGCAATTGTCAAAAATATATTGTGTTGCCAAACCTTGAGATTTTATAGGGAGTATTTAGATTGTGAATCATGCTGTATGCAGTTTAATGAAGAGATCCAGCTGTCACATGATTTTGGAAGAGAAGAAATAGAAAAGACAGTCATCGCTAGCTTGAGGAGAAATACGCTGAAATGCAAACCCAGAGACATGGAACAATGGACACAGCTCTTCAAGTGACAGCCCCACAGATTTCTGTGCTGTTAAAAGGCCCCTCTAAAAACAGGTTCTCCCTGACTGTGGAGTACCAACAGTCACCCATTCAATTACATCCAAACTTTCAGAAGATTAGCCAAGATGCTCTTTCAGCAACCTCTGCTAATAAAAGTCTCCATGGGCATGTATAGAACATGTGAAGGAGCACAGTACAGATATCCACAGCATACTCACACTTCCTCAGGGGAAACATGTCTTACACGACCTGCTTCTGACTCCAGTCTGGCAGTGGAGTCCCCGTAGTGTCACATCTAACACCGCTCAGCCCTACTGGTTCCTGGCTTGGGCTGTACAGAACAGTTTCAGTATCTCTGTGCTTGCAATGCAGATACGTCCTGAGTCACCTAAAACCTGCTAGTCTTCATGCAAAAAGTTATTCCATTGCTTCCATGATAAACTATCTGGCTCTTCAGCTATGCTGTTAGAAGTTTTTAGACCCAGAAGTCCCAAGATAACCTTCACAGACAACCCATATACAAGGAGTTTCATTTTTCTCTGCTGCCTGTGGCTGCCAGAAGTAGCCTGCTGCCAGCCAGGAGAAGAAACCAAGAGTTCTGGAGCCCAGAGCTCCTGCACCACAGTGCAAAGGCCTGTGTAAGCTGCTGCCAGGAGGCAGTTTTCCCACTTTGTGTAGAAGTGAACACATTTACATAAATGAAGAGGAAACTGCAGATTATAGCTTCAGAACTTGCTAATGACCATGCAAAGAATGATGAAGATAAGAGTAGGGGTGCTTTTTTTGTTGCCTATCTCATGTTTTTGTTATTTTTAAAAAGATAAGGCATTACTGAAACCACAACTATTATTGCTAACACCAAGCATAGCTCTTACCAGATTAAATTGTCTGCTTTCTCTCTGTTTTGGCCTAGTATTTCATCCTCCACAGTATTTTAGTCACCTAACCCAAAAGGAAAAATCCAGTGTACTCAGTGAGCTACTCTGTTCAAAAACCAGGTAAATCACAAAATTTTTAAAACGTAGTTATAATTAAAAAAAAAAATTACCCTGGCACAATGCTCCCTAAGCGCTTATTATCAACATGGGCTCCAAATTTATGCCTAGCTGTTTTACATCAGTACTGAACTTCATGCCAAACATTAGAACAATGACATCCAACAGAGCTGGAATTTCTATGGGAAAGAACCAGGTTTTTATCCTGAAGGCCAAACAAGTAGCTGTTTGCAATTCGGCTTTGGCTTGACAATTCCATTACCTCACTTAATTTTACAGGAGTTCAAGTAAAACTATGTGGGACTGAGAGATCACAGAATACCTTTTTTACCTGCAGGATTTCTTACTGAATCCACTGGATATTTCACATGACAAACAATATAATCATATTTTTCAACATATTTACACTTAAAGTTCTTTTTATCTCTAAGGGCTTTCTGAAAACTCTGAACTGACAGTGTATTAGGAATAGTACACTGGGGGAAGGAAATACTCTAGATAGGTACACTGGTGCACAAATTGCTTCTCAGATGAATCACCTGATCTTTGATTTCTAGTAGAGGACACAGGCCCTTGGCTTTCAAGGTCTCGTCTGAAAGCCTTCCCTTGCAGGAAATACATTTATCTCCCTGAGAAAAATAAAAGGAAGAACTGGATCTTAAAAGAATTATGTATGTACACATAAGGTTAACTCTAACAGTTCAAAGGCAGTTTTCAGGTGTTTAGTCATCGCCTTCCAGAAGTTCTTATGGAGGAAAGTAAGTATAGATACCCAAGAAGAGGAAAACTGAATACTTTCCCAAATGGCATATTGCAAAGCTCAGCAATTTTGCTCATGTTTTGTCTGTCTCTCCTTCTTTGTAATAATTCAAAACTAGGCCACTGCATTGCATGTATGCCTTGACAAAATAGAGCCTGTAAGAATTTTGAGAGTCAGGAACACAGGACCCAGACACTCACCTAAATCAAAACTGTTTTAGTCACAAGACCTGAACCAAGAGTCACCACACAGGATATAAAGACAAGCCCCGATGAACTTTCATGGCCACAGCCTGGCCTCCAGTCAACCTTCTTACTGTGTTTAATGAGGGACAACTCTATGCATTTCTGAACCAAAGTTGTCTGATCATGTGCTTTGTTGCATGCTGGAGTTGTGACAATTTACCTTGTAAACACTAGTGCCTTTGGATTCCTGTGAAAAACAAACCAACTACTGTATGAATTCAGTACACAGGTACTGAATTTATAGTTGTGAGTGTGATGTGGCCCAAGAGCCATGAATGCAACTCCACAGATCCAAGAGCAGCTTATCCCATAAACACAGATGACAAGCACCACCTTGCATTAAAGCATGGACCTCCCAGCTTTGCGTTAAAAAGGAAAAATAGGAAGGTTGTTTTTCTGGGTGACCTTGAACAACGCAGGGTTTGGCAGGGGTGGGAGAACACCAAGGGGACAGCGTGTGAGCCAGCTTCCACTTCTGCTTCCTTTCACTCCGAGACAATGTTTCGTTAGTTTGGATTGGAAACATCAGCTCTGTTTACCATTAGTGGAGCTAAAGGATTTTACAGTGCATTGTGAGTGCCATCTGCAGGCTGAAATACATACTGGTGGGTGTTCGCATGCCAAAATTGCAGATAAACCTGCTAGATAGGAAATCTTCACAGCACAGCTGCTGGAAAAGCTCAGAAATGTTTGTTTTGGGTCATTCAAAGCACAAAACCACTTAGTCCTGTGGCAGCAGAGTGCGAGGGAGTTAACAGAGCAGTTTCCACCAGTATCTCTTCCAATCCTGCACCACCGGGAATGCAGCGATGCTCTTTGTCAGCCGAAGAGGAGGCCAAGAAGGCCACCTGAACCTCCAATTGCTGTGAATCCCATAAGGAAGGAGAATGACCTCTGCCCCCTCTCTTCATATAAAAAGAATAGGAGAAGCTCAACTCGATAGTGCTGTAGCATTGGGAAATTTTTGGGAACATAAGCCAGCTAGCAGAATTTTTCAATTGGAAGGCACAGTGGTTTACAGGATGAAAGCCCTGAGCAAGGAAAAGTTAGAAAAGTCTAAAATGAAATTATCTTTGGATTTACAATCATAACTGGCTGAACTATGATTATCTGATTCACCCAGAGCAATTCCAGACAAGCAAAGAGGCTGCCATTGCAGGAATACTGCAAGTACATCTAAAGGGTGGTATTTCTTTGGTGATACCATAATATCTACCTCATCAATAATGCCTGACTACTAAATTTCACTGTGTGAAATTGGCACTGTGTCTAAATTGGCATTTTTATGATCTGTGAACAATATCAGCACAGGCTGAAAAACCTTTGCAGGTATATACAAGCCAACAACCTCCCTCCCAGGAGGTCAGGCTTCTAAATCCAAATTCAAACATTTGCCATCTGTGTGTTCCATGTAGACTAAATACAGTCAGAAAAATTGCCAGAGCATTGTCTAAACAGCAGTTATGAGAGAAAGGGACCCCAAATTATACTTCCTATTGCCCACAATGCAGCACTCTAAAATCACTGACATTTTCCAAGCACAGCTGTATGCAGCAACGTGATCTATTTGGGCCATGCCTGATTGGATCATTACATCCAGATTTATATATCTGTGGAGTTTCTAATCAGACATAGAGGGAGCATGTTCCACCTCTCAATCAAGTGCCTTGGCAGGTCAGTCAATCAGAACATTTCTCAGCACAGCAATCTCAGATACACTGCTCTTCTGTATATGCAGTTAAGCAGCATTCAAAAACATGATTGTTTGTCCGCTGTTGAAAATACTAAGAAAATTCATGAAAATTGCTTCTAGTCTGACCTTTGCAAATGCCTTCCTGAAACAGTGGGAGATAAGAACAAATGTATCACAGCCAAAAGAAAGTAGATTTTGGAGAATAAATTTATCCTGTATGGCAGGCTAAGTCTTTTTTTCAGAGAACTGCCAATAAAATACAATTGCTAATACCATCAATCTCATCACGCATATCAGTACCACACTTTCTATTTTATTTTTAAGAAAAACAAACACAACTCTTTATTCTTGTTAACTCTAGTAACATCCTGATGAGGGGAATGGTCAGACTCATCAGTTTGTTTCACAATCTTAGCATGTGTGCTTTATTATATGGCTCTATTGGGAATAAGTGAAGCCAGTTATCAACCCCAGCGAAAGATATTCGCTATCTTGAGGAAAATGAGAAATAATTAAACTTAAGTTAGTATTAATTAATTACCAACCTACTTTACATAGTTGAACATCAAGAAGGGAAGTAGAAAGAATACAAATTGGTCATAATGAGAGTGGGGAGGATATTTATTACCCTACCACAAAATCGACCTCACTAGAAGCTTCTGCAGGAGAACTCCAGGTGTGATAAATTTATGGCCTCCCCTCTTACCCTCGCCATTACTCTTTCCAAAGCAGAGAGTATTATATTCTGAAGTCCTTGACCCCAGATAAAGCCTGAGATTCCTTTCACTTCCCCTCAGCACATGTCCCCATGTCCATTTGCCAACACCACATTCCAGTGCCAGAATGCAGACAGGCCTCATAAATTAGCAATGATATTCTGGTGTGAGTGAACCAGAGGAATCTATTCCTACTAAAGCCAGGGAGGAAGTAACCAGGTTTGACTTGGGTCAGTTATTTCTAATTAGGAGGCACCATAAACTTCATACTCAGAGAGCAGAACTGATTGTGACTGCTCACAGTTGTCCAGGCAGAGCAATGAGATGGTCACTGGTGATATCAATTATGATGCAAAAAAACTAGATTCAGAGGAACCTAAGAAATTCTCTACCCACACAAACTATACTTTTCTCTTTCCTCCCCATCCTTCTCCCAAACACCCACCTTCATTTAAACAGATGTGGTCATCCAATGAACCAGATACACACACCCTTTGTTCTAAATTTGGTCTCATAAAGTGAGTGGAAAAGTGTCTAAACTTATTCATAGATGGATATGCTGTAGGAAGGAGTACTAACTTGTATAGAAGTATACTAGTTAGTAGAGAAGGAGGACTAACAGAGGGGTTAGAAAAGTCTTGTGAAGTATTTATATTTTAATTTACCCTAGTACTTATCCATGCAAGCTGCCTATCTGTAAGCTTCCTAAACCCTGGGGACAGGATCTATCTGTAAATAACATCCTCCAGTGGAACAATCCTTAAGTGAGTTGTTGTTTCTATGTGCAGACACTTACACACTGTCAAGACCATGCTATTTTTCTGTCTTTTCTCACCTGTTGTTAATTTGTTCCCTACATCTCTAGTGAGGTACTACTCAAAGAAGATGTAAAAAAGAGAAAAATACCCGACTAACTGGAATTATCACAGAGCAGGGAGATTTAGGAAATAATAATGCCATAAAGGACATTAAACCACCGAGTTTCAACTCCTGTATATTACATGATCTTATTTTTCCATCCAATAACAGCTGACTCAAATATATCTTCTGGCATGACACCCAACATTGGTTTTAGGATGAAACCTCCCATTAACTTTTGCTTTTGGATGAGGCCTTGTAGTACCATGGTTTTCAACCTCCAGACTAACGTCCATTTTACTAAAATTATGAAAGGTAATTCTAGAAATTCAAACCTATTACCGGAAAGCTTAAATCCATGGGAGGTCTCATGGAATTTTAGAGACCCACCAATCTACAATAGCTCCTTTCAGACTGTGATTTGTCAATGGTATACAAAGACATCCCATCACAGCTGAAAGGTAGCACTGAAATTCATTAGCAAGCCAAGCAACAGAATATTCTATTGAGAGCTGAAAATCTAATTAAAAGGATATTGGCAAACTGAATGGGTCCAAAGAAATATGTAACAAAAGGTATTTAAGGGACTGGCTAGTAAGGTCTTGCTAGCAGAATTAGATGTTTAACATGGTTAAGAGGTTAAAAGAAGACATGCTAAGATTCTACAGATATTTCAGTATTGTTAATTCATCTCTTTCCCTGATATTTATCTCCCTAAGAGAGGAATAAGACTAAAGGGATATAAACCTTGTGCATCAGGAATACAAAGCATTTCATACATTCTGCCTCACATAATCAGGATTTTATAAGAAATACCCAAAGCAAAAGTACCTTTACACAAGATCAATTTCTGATAAAGGATGCTTCAAATAGAACACAAAAAGCTGTAATGTGATCTGACAGCCAGAGCTTAGAATGGGTAATTTCTGGCCATAAAATACTTAAAAAAAAAAAAAAAAGTTATTCAGCCCCTGGAAGGACTTACCAATGATCCTCTTCCTTTTAAATTCCATAAATATAGATGGGATATATATGTAAATATCTACTATGATTGTGCTTTGAGGAAAAGTTATAAACTTCTTGGTGGAAGCTTTGGTTTCATACCAAAAATTCCTGGACAAGCCTTGCTTACACTGTGCTATAAAAATAACTATTACTACTAATGCCTACCTGTAATGATGGTCTCTTGTTCCAAATCAAACAAAAACCATGTAACACACTGTACCCTCAGAAAAAGTGGAGAGTAGCTGCCCTTACTGCAAACATATTCTGGTGCTTCCTCTGCTTCTTTAATAGATGATGCTTTCCATCTTATTCTCAAGGCCCTCAGATTCCACTGTAGGAGTTACAACTTATTTTTCTATTGCTCTCACTAATATCTCCTCCTCGATGTCCCAACACTTTGCATTACCGTCCCATAAACTGATTGCAGTTTCTCAC
>JAOXNG010000064.1:11872132-11891709 GCA_028566535.1 Scolopax minor
AATGAGAAGCTGCTCATGGGGAGGCAAACAAATGGATGCTGAGCCCTAAGTCCCCTGGCAGACTGGTAGAGACAATGCAATAATAAACTAGGATATATGTGCAAGCAGGACCAGATGTATGAAAAGCCCTTTCAGCCAGGAACAACCTTGAGCTGCTCAAGAGAGAAGAAGAACCACCTAAAAGATTCCAAAAGTGAGAGTCACGGGCAGACTGAGGGACAGAAGTGGTTGGGGACTTTTTAATGAAAAGTTTAGTTTTCCCCAAACTGAATTTTTCTGTGAAAAACTGCTTTCTTTCTTATTTTTTTCTCCTAGCTTGGTGGCTCCCAGAATACATCATCCCCTCATCCTGAACTTTCTTCTCCTCTGGTTTTGTGACACCTCCTGCACTTTGAAAACCTGAGCAGTTAAAAAAGCAGAAACTATATCCCAAAATACATTTTGATTGTTTAAAGTTACTTTTTTCCTGGAGGGAGAGGGCAATGAAAAGAAGAAGTTTCATTTTGTGGTTCCCTTCCCACCCCCACTCCCCTCCAACTTTTCCTCCTAATTTGGGAAGGGAATTGTCTCAAGGTCAGAATGTTTTGTATGTCACTGAAGCCAAAAATAAAAGTAATTTTCTCCATCCCTCAACACACGTCCCATCCAAAAAAATCCAAAAGGCAGGAAAGAAACAAGTGAAGAACTATCAAAACAAAGGGAGGAGAAAGGTAAAAGACCAATGGAGAGGCCTGAAATATGTTTGTCTTGCATGTTTTTATATTTGAAGGACATTTTTGTTGAAAAGGGAACCATAGCGTAACATAAAAGAAAGTTTATAGCTGTAATAGTATGCAGGAGTCTGAGCCAGCCAGCTCTGTCTAAATGTGCCTGAAGGGTCACCAGAGCCTAGGCAATAGCTTCCAGAACTGCAATCCAAAGATTACAACTTTAAAAAACAAGCAAGAAGCTTTGTTTAAGAGTTCCCTGTGAGGAGAATGAAACAAAAGAAGTTGCTTAAAAGTCTCCTGTGAGCTAAAACACTGTGTTGAGTCCTAAATAGTGTACAACCTCTCTTCCAAGGTCAGAAATACCAGAATTCTTCAGTCAAGCTGGTTAGGTAGGGCAGCTACTGAAACAAGGCAGCTACTGAACCCAAGCACAGCCACCAGGAGATGCTAAGAGAGCAAAGAGCTGCTGCAGAGCTCAGCCTTTTAGAGCAGAGCCAGTAAAAGTAGCTTGTGGCGTAAAGTAAGGTAACGCCGCTAGAAGGAGGAGAGCTAATGGGAGTGATGAGCATGGAAAGGAGATGGTAGTACGAAGAGGTCATGGTGCCCAATAAGCTTAGCCTAAACTGGACCTTGCTACCCAACGAGACATAATAATCTCAAATTATGAGTGCAATTCATTACTAAAGGGGGAAAGTAAACCATCTGGCTGAACAGCTGCTCCATAGGGAAAAACACAGTGAAATTGTTCTAGTTATACTTTGGGAACCAGCTATCATTACCTTTTTTGTTGTCTGGCTAGGTTTTTTTCTCATTTTAATGAAGGTACCTTTTGTTGGCCATCAGTCAAAAGCAATACGAAAGAGGGTTGATCACTCTGAGTGACAGGCAGGATCTTGAAAAAGCTGAGAGGCCATGTGAGGAGATAATTGGGTGGAAAGATCAAGGGAAACAAATGGAGCAGAAAAGCACGACAATTTTTGACTCCTAAACCGATGCCTGAAATAGCATATTTATTTCTAAGCATAACAGACCCTTATTTAATTATTAGATTGTCTCAATAAATCCTATAAGACCTTTTCATAAGGGGTAAAACTGAAGTAGCAATGACTGTGAGGGTTTAGAGTGGGGATTTGTGAATCAGAAATCATGACATGAAGAGCTCTAGTCATGAAGCTTTCAGTGACCTTTGGAAATTCACTCAACATCAACCTTTTAGAAAACCCATAATCCTGAGATGAAAGAAACTACAATAATCAAGCAGTAATACTGTTATTGTTACTGCGTACAGTTACAGGATAGAAAGCCTGGCATTCTGGCCTACATTTATTTAAAGACTTTTTTTTCTCCATGTTCTTGGTGAAGATTACTCATTCTAGCAACTGCTTTCAAAAATATACATATTTCTGGTGAAAAATCTACTTTATTACTCTTCGTTCACCACTGCAGCCCTACTATTTTTGTAGGCCTAATCAGTAACAGACAAGCCTAATTCTTCCTCCTCCTTTACCACAACAATAAGAGCCAACGATTCCTTTCAGAAACAATAAATTGCACATCATATTTTCAAGGACGCTGACATGCAAACAATCCTGGGATAGAAATAGACAACAAGGATGTGCTATATAAGGAGGATGATTCTGCTTAACACAACAGCAAATTTTAGTGGTTTTCCTAGGACTGACTTCCTTGTAGTTTGCTGCAAAGCACGTGCTGGCACAGAAAGGCACTGAGTGGCCTGGCACAACGGCTAGAGGTCCTCCACAGCACACAAAATTGGGCTTTTGCATCCTAATGCATCTCACCCAACATTAGCTAATAAACAGAAGGTCTTGTCTGAAGAGAATACCTTATCATTATTTTCCTGACAGTCAACAGTTACGAGAGGGAAGTATCTAGGGTACAATTCAGATCTTTGACAGACTGAGTCATTCTCCAAAGATGCCAGTGTCCCTCCGTTGACTATAAAAGGAGGCTCCTGACACATTAGGCTCCTAACTTGGATGATTCAGTTACACTCGCAAAGACAGGCAGGATAAATCCAGACCATGGAGAGTTGCATCTACCTGTGGAGAACTAAGTGTATCTTTATGTCACCATCTCCATTTCTTCATACTAGGAATTATGTCCTCTTCATCCACTGTGAGGTAGAACCAAAACCTCAAGGAGTCAGTGGGATTTCAGGGGGTTTTCAGAAGGCCTTTTTAGAGGTTTCTAAATTCTCAGTAAGAATCCACTGCAATCCAAATTGCAAATGAACATTTGCAGTTCAGGAAATTCCAAAACAGACCATCTGTAGGTCTTGAAGGACAGACAGTGCTCTAAACAAGAAAAATATTTTGGGGGACACAAAGGATTTTTTTAAGTTCCTCTTCTCACTTCAGTAGGTTCAGAGATCAAGCTGGCTGGTTCAGATTTCTTCAGATTCTATTTCCCAAGACAGCTGTGGATCTCATCAAAGTGTTCTCACACTGCTCATACATCAATGCTAAGTAAACTTCAGTTGGTAACTAAAGCTGGCCCCTGAAGTTTGATATCCTTAGCACTAGTGCCCTGAGTATAAATTAAAAAGTGAGCATTATTATTTTTTAATCAGTGACTCTTTAAAAGCACAAAGAACAATTGTCTGATTAGCGTAATAACTACATAGAGGAAGAAAGACATAAAGGTTGTTTCCAGATAATTTCAAATTACACTTTAAATCAAATTATGAAAAGGATAGATTATTGTTAATAATAAACCCTTAAGGAATTTCCAGAATAAATATCATTAAATGCAAATGTAATAATTTAAATCTGTAGTTCTTTTTAAAGAGTTTTGGCACAAAAAAATAGATAATACCGACCTATATTTAAAGAGCATTGTTGGAAATTTAGAATAGAGCTCCCCCTCTCTCATGTGAGTTTGAAGTATTTAAAGTAATTAACTTCTTAGGCTGATAGCCTGAGACATCTCTGAGGTGTTCTTACACTATACACTGATCACTGGTTACAGGGTGAAATGTGACTGTGTGGACAGAAAGATGGAGCCTAGATCTATACCAACAGTCATTGTCTGAACAAGCTCAAATGTCAAAGTGCACTCCTCATTTGGGAAGCTACATGCTGTGGCCCTTGGAAGGGCAGATTTCTATGCCAAAGTCACTAGTAAAGAGGAAAAATGCATGTTCTTTCTTTTCTTTTAGGTTGTCCTGTTTTGTTTGGACAACCTAAAGCATGCTGTCCATAAATACTTCATGTCTTTGCAAGCTAAAGGAACTAGAGAAACATCCGCATGAAATCACCAGACACTAAAGAAATATGTATGCAATATTCTCCTTCCTAATGCAAATGTCTTGAGGGGTAAATCCAACACAATCTGTCTATTGAGTAATAGGGATTGTATAGCTGTACAGGCTGCTCTTACTCTGCTACTCTCTCTGTGCCACCAGAGCTTTGAGATATATATAGCCAGTAAAAATCATCTGAAACCCCTGCATAATCCCATGCCACTGTGGGTTGCATGTAAGGAATGACAATCCTTTTATAACAGTTCAAAATAAGCAACTAAGAGAGGAACCCTTGTGTTATTTAAATGGCTATGTCATTATTAATTCATTTTATAATATCTGCAGGATACTAATCAGCACACATACACCACCACTTTACTTTCAAATCAGTGTCAGTGTTGGTTAGTTGTTAGTCCTTTTCAGAAGATGAGTGGGGCCACAAATCTCTTCCTTGCCTAGACTTGCAATCACACTGCCTGAAAATGTGCCAGTTCCTTTGGCAGGAACAAAAGGGATGGAATGAAAATTGCTCTAAAGACACAGTTGCCAAGATGTTTTAATGGCATGGCCTATGACAAAGAGTGGATGGAAACAAACAAACAAAAAATCTTTTCATTATAAATGTACCATCCTTTACTGCAGAAATAATAAAGCAGACAAATACTAAGTAAGCGGCTGCTAGGGACATAGTGTGGGTTTGGAAACACATGCACATCTTATTAAGTTAGTCTGTTAGAGCTGTGTAGGTAAAAGCTGTATGGTCAATACAGAAAAAAAGTGGTATGGTCAATCAGAATCATGTGGTAAGATCTTTGTATCAAATAATAAACCAGGTGTGGACACTCTGGCCTCAACAATTGCTGGAAGGAAGGGGTTACTGAAAACATAGTTATTCATCTCTCAATCAGGGATAACCAAAGGTTGTTTTCTCTCCTGTTACATCCCACTATGAGAAGGTTGCCAAGTAGTTTCACCAGTATTGACCCCTAAGTTCTTGTTTTCATTAATTTTTGGGAACAATGTAACCATACATAGAACCTCTACTCACTATCAAGCAATACTTCAACCTTATGGCTGGTAAGGTCACATATATCTTTTAAGTTCAGAGAAAGTACAGCAGTAGTACTTTGAAAATATAAAAATACAAGAGACAAATATTAAGTACATCTCATTACTTGATAAATTTACCAAAAGGCTGTGAAAATTCTCTAGGATGCTTTAAATTGTAACGTTTTAATTAATGATCTTCCAGTGGTAGCTATTTACAGGCTAAATCTGCTCAGATGGCACACAGTGTATGTTATGTATATTTCAGGGTGCTATATGGCTGAAGTCCTATATAGTAAATATAAGCTTGACTTGCTTCTACATTTCTTTTTTCTTAGCTATTGTTTACAAATAAATCTCTTGATTTGCAAGACCAAGTGAAGGTATCATTGTAAACAAAGCATAAAAGAAGATTTATAGTCCGATTTCTTCTGTCTTTGAAAGAAATTATGACAAATGGGAAAACTACAGAATTTTGGAGAACCTTTCATTGTCTTGAAGTGATCAAAACAACTGAGTGTATGTGTGCACATGTGCAGTGGGTGGTGGTAGTGTACAGACCAAATCCTCTAAAATCTTGTGTGAGAGCTAAATGAATCATGAACTGCCTCAACTACCCTAGCATTCTTCTGCAAATGAGCTACGTAGATGACATGAATCACATAAAATGTTCAGTATTCTCAGATAGTGTAGTGTATAGAGACAGACAGAGTTGGAAGGACTTTTTTCCGTTCAAGAGATGTCAGGATCATGCCCTGATCTGTTTTCTTGGCCAGTAAAAACCAGACACATTGCAAGTTAAAGTGCTTGGTTATGAAGAGAGACAGCCTTTCCTCTGCAATATTTTGCAGCCTCCCACAATAATGGCAGCTGGTAAATGTAATGATATCAGTATGGCCACATGACCTTTTTATCCATCGCCAGAGGCAGATAACCAACAAGAAAACCAAAGCTACATCCAGTAATGAATGAAGTCAACAGAATGCAGATCCACAGATTTAGAGAAACCCAGGTGAACCTGACACTGGTCTAGCTTGACCCTTTCAATAGCAAAGAGGATTTGAGACATCACTACAGCTGGTATTACAACAGTCCTAGCTTTCTTAGTATGTGTTGTTTGTCACAGGTCTTCATCTGGCATGAGGGGCCTGTTTCATTTGGCCATGCAGAGCCACCCCAGATAACTCAAGGCTTTGCCAAGAAACTCCACCAGCACACAAACTACTTCTATATCAACTTATTTTCCAGCCCTTCCTTTACAGGCAACAATCGCAACCAAAGTGAAGCAAGAAGGAAACAGCACCAGCAATGACCTTGAGAGAATCATGTGAATCTGGGGAGAAAAAGGCTGCATCAGGCTGAGCGTTGCTGTGTATGTATGGAAATGACTGAAAGACTGAGAATTTCCATGAGAAGGAATGAAGCCTGCAGAACAAGAATAGCAGAGTGACTACTCTGCCACAAAAGTGCTTTAAAATACCAAGTTTGCATAGACCATTTTGATAGGTCGCTATTTTCCTTCTACTTTAACAGTTATTCTTCAGGCTCTACAGCTTCACTTGAATGAGTTTACGAAGTGAGATAATTCAGGCAAAATTCTTGTCCATATGAAACAAAGGGGATGGGAGAGGCAACGGGGTGAAGAACAGCATTATAAACTTACTTCAGCTATTTCTAAGGCTGCTGGGAATCTCTGCTCACGGTACAAGTTATGCTACCCTTGCTCATTCATTCACAGTGGTAATGTTCAGGATGTACGAGTTGGAAACAGGGGAAAATGAAGACAACATGAGAACAATTTCAAATCTCAACACAAATGGAAATGGTCTTGATTTGCTGGTAAATAGCATGCAGAAGGGGGAGACCCAGAGCTGGGAAGGGGAAAAGGGAAAAGCTACCAAAAATGAGCCGAAACATCTACAGCAAATACACAATACCAGTATGAGTGTCAATGGATCTTTTTTTTAACTCCCTTGCAGGACACAATCTCAGCACCTCCTCCCAGAGCTGTACTCTAAATGGTCAAACAGTGCAGCTCTTCCCTATGTGAAACAATAGAGTGTTTCTGATAGAGTGTTCTAAAAACCAACCAAAGCAAGGAAGTATTTTACACACTTGACAACCCAACATTTTAATAATGATCCTAAATACTTTTGGTGTTAAAAAAGTTCCTTGTCAGTTTCTGCCTGCGTAGAGCCTCATAACAGCTCACAAATTGCCTTATCTGTTATCTCTTCTGTGTGAACAGTGCTCCATTTCCTGTGAACGCTGCAAATGCAGCTTCACATCATGCATTTTCTTTCCTTCTTTAAAATGCTATATATTAATCACTCATTGTCCTTAGCACACTATTATTTACCTTGGTTCACATGTGCAAATTGAGCTAATTGTATTAATACATAGATGTAATAGCAAATAATCTTGTAAAATGTCTGGTAGTGTGAGGTAGTGATTACTTGTAATGACATTTTATAGCTTAACATTTCTTATGTTAATATTGTAACTTGGCAATCCATGGTGTTTATTTAAACTTTTTCTTTTTTTAAAAGCAGAACTTGTATTTTGGTTATGATACGACCATAAGGATGGATGACTTTCTATCTCAGAATAAAAATGTACTTTTGTATCTTTTAATCCATCATTTTCAATGTTTTCAGCTTTTGTGCAGTTCCCACTGAAACCCAGCTAGACTCAAAAATATCTCCTTGACAGTGGGAAGCTATCTGTGAACATAGACCTTACCTGCCAGCAATGTATACAGCATGTATACCTTCCAAATGGTGCAGAATACACTAGGAATAATATGAACAAGCCCTGTTTAACACAGCTTAACTCTTAAATCCAGACCAAAAGGCACATACTTGGCCTGCACAAAGCCTTCATCCAGCTAGACAGTTTTCCAGGACTTCCATAAGAACACTTGATATGGCATGCCTGGATACTTGATCCCTCTGGAAAGACTAATTAGAGCAGTTAGGTGAGGAGTAATTAATCTCCTAAGATTAGTAAGAATCTCCTCTAGAAGATGACTCTTTACCAAAAGCTATTAATGCTTTTAACGGCAAAATAATAACATGCAACACAACAAAAAATATCCCTATTCACAACTGCTTTTAAGAGAAGATTGATGCAGGACAGCTGACATGAAGAGAAAGGTAGAGATGAACAAGCGAGGGACTGTAAGTCCTGACACAGAGATCATCTTTCACCAGAATTTTACTGCAGCGGGCAGCAGCTGGAGAGAGTGAGCCATCATGACAGGGAAAAATATATCTGTGAGAATTTTGAGCTTAATTTTGAGCTGGGTGGAAAAGGAAGAGGAACATCTTCCTTAGAGAAGCTACACTGTATCGTTACTTGTTTAGAATATAGTGAAGTCTAATAAACTCCGGGATTTGTTCTCCCACATCTTTTCTTTTTAGACTTGATCCAGGAAGAACTTAGTTAAAGGTTATTAAATTTTGACAAGGCAACAAATTATGATAGATAAATGTTACTTATGATTAGTGACAATACAGAGGTAGACAGCTTCACCTGCCAACTGATGGGCATTTAACAAAATAAACATAATAGGAATTGTATGACAGATACCTAGGAGGTGATTATTTTAAAAAAAAACCCTATCATCATCCTCAGATATCTTCCTCCTCCTCATGGAGTCTACACTTCATATTTCTGATTAGCTGATAATTTCATTTATGAGTTACAAAGCATTTATCTTGAATAGTACAGATGTTTAGTGAACAGAATGATTCATCTCTTCCTCTCTCCTTTCCAAGTCGGACAAAGAGAAGCCTCCAGGAAATGTGTGCTAGGACAGAAACAAGTCTATCATTAAGATTTTGCTTCCCAAATAACAACTACCCATTAAGAGAAAAATTTGGAAAGACTGCTGTCAACAGAACTCACACAGAGTGATGTCTAAAGTGACTGTACTCCAGTGACTCTTACTGCTCATTTCTTTTCCTCTCACCAAAAGTCAAGAAGACTTGCTCCTTTTGAAAACCAGTGACACAGCTTCATTGCCTTGCAAATGTGGGAAGTAAAATTCTGAATGGGTTTCATAAGTGAATCTCATAAACACTTCTACTGATTTCAGAAGATGTAAAAGAGAAAGTTTTGGGTTGGAAGGCTTGAACAAAAGTATAAATCACTCTATGGGATGAAGAATACCTAAAATAATATGGACATTATACACCACAAATGGAAAAAAAAGCATAATAATATCAGAATTTACAACCCTTGATTTTTGAGATTTTTAACCCCAAAATTGTATTAAGATAATATGTCAGCCTTCATATAGTTTGCAGAACTATATTCTAACTAAATTCTAACTGAATTCCAAGTACATGCTCTATTTAATATATAGTTTATGAATTTCATTACCATGCATTATGTTTGCTGACATGTCATGAAAATGAAGTTGCTTAAATTAGACATCTGTTGCACATGGCATGAATATTTGCGTAGTTTCATAGGAAAAACTGAGCAGGTAGAAAGTCTGGCAAACTTTTCAAAACTGCCAAAGAAATGGTGATACATATTTGCAAAGGATACCTACAGCTGCAGTTCCGTCTGTGCTGGGGCACTTCAAGTATGGCACTAAAAGGATCACAAATTCACATGTTAAATAAAAGTTGCCTCTCTCCTGTCCTTGTGGGTTTATGTCTATTTTGTATGTGACAGCTCTGTTGCTCTGTCTCCACCTCATTTTTCACTTGGAGGAAGGCAATGACATAAAGAACCCCAGGGACATTAGAATGCTCCATAAACATGATTAGAGCATTCAGCCTCTTCATTTAAAGCAAGTACCATATTGCTAGCAACATCTGCTTTGGGCTGTAATGGGGCCCTTAAACAAACCACACCATCCTGAATGAGCAGAGTCCTGTAACATCTGTTGATTGTGCTTGCATATTTGGCAGCTACAAACATGCCATCTCACACTTACTGTCAGTTATGCTGTTGTGCTGGTGTTCAGATGGAGACAACATCTTTGGGAGAAAAAAGTTACTCACTTGGAACCTGAGTTTTCAGAGGTGAGCCTGTATGTACATACTGTATTTCTGTGAGGTGGAATCTGCACATTGGGGTGTGCAGTTCATTTGAGCCAACAAACTCATAGCACAGGTATGTGGATTACATAAATAGCAATAATGCAAAGATCATCCAAACACCACCACCACATCTGTATTTTTTCCACATAGAAAGATGAAATACATCACAGTTCAATTGCTTTTTACACTTGAAATTCTTTTTTTCTGTTAAACAATTTTCTCAAGAACAGTAGGGTACCTACAGCTAATTGCTCACTTGTAAAAAATTAACCACTGACAATATTGTGACATTCTTTTGGGGAATAGACTGACCAATACTCAATGTACAAATCGATGTTTTCCAACATGAAACTGAGAAGTACTGAAAGGCACATTAGGACTTCAGCATATTTCTATTATAGAGCTGCATGTGAAATCTTGGCTATGGCAATGTCCTCTAGATGAGTCACCAAACAATCTTTATGGCTGCAAAGAGAAGACCATTCTTTATCTCCCTTAGTAATGATGTTACCTGTTGAACATCCTGCTGGAAAACGCAAAGCTGCAGCCTTTGATGTAGCCGGACCTTTCTGTGTTGCCAGATGCTCTCGAGGCGCCGCTGGTGATGCAGGACTTCATGTACCACATCCAACACCTGGTGGACAGCCTTGGAGTAGTTTGCAGTAGCGGTGAGGGATTCAGAATTCCCAGGGCTCAAGGGACGCTGTAGGACATCCAGCAAGGCTTTTCCATCCTGGCTCACCTGAGTGAAGAAACAGGTCTGCTTCACTGCACTGATACTTAAACATCCAATAGCTGACAGAGAAAAGTCTAGCTGGTTCTTTTTCCCCTGTGTGCTTTCCTTATTTCAGTCAGAAAGGAAGAAAGACCTCGCAACATCTCTTTTTGACTTGTACTTACACATTCAGCACTTGTCTTTGCTTCCTAGTGGGCCTGCTGTGTCACTCAGCAGGAGCACAGATACTGCACTGCTGGGACTGCAGACATAAAAGCAGAGATCCCAAGACTATATTCCATTCTGACACTCGGGCACTGAAAAGCCTTGACATATACTAGCTGATGACAGGTGACATTTGCTATAGCGGGCCTATTTTTGTGAAGAGGTGGCATTTTAAGAAAACCACAGATGGCAGAGGCATTCATAATCTGTAGGATAAGGGAGAGCCCTTTCTTTGTGGGATTACTAAATATGTATATACGTTGAGAAGTGTGACATTCCAATTCTGTATTTCATTCAGTGGCAGTGAAAAATAAATTAGTATATGATAATGATTCTCTTCTTCCCCAGGAACAGCTCAGAGGGACCTATAGTTCCCATTTGCAATGGGCTACAAAGTTTGTTGGCAAATCCAAAGCTCTTTGCACATGTGTAACCTTTTTTGAGCATATTAAAACACATTTGCAGATGCAGAGGCATTTGGGCATTAAAAAACCCCAGAATGCCAGATTTTTTAACGCCAGATTTTTTTCCTGGACCACTTTCATATTGCAGGGGCAAAATGAAAAATGGAACTGTAAAAACCAAAGTGCTATTAACAAATGTTTGCATGAACTGTTTCTCTAAAAATGGGTTTTTGAAATATTTTTCAGATGCAGATGACAAAGTTAAAATAGTCTGTTCAACAGAAATAGTAAATGAGGACACTATTGGAATCTCCCTCCTGTTCTCAGCTCACTTTTCTCTTTTCCTTCTGAAACAAACTGCAGTGAAAATGACAAGATTTTCTCACAAGTTATTTTATTTCTATTCAATTATAATCACCAACCTTGCTAAAGAATGGTTTAATGAATGTTTTTCATCCAGTTTAAACTTTGAATATTATCAGTCAAAGTTAAAACACATCTGAAGAATTTCCAAGTCTCATTTATTTCTGTATTATAAGATGCATTTTCAAAGAGCAAATATCCATTAATAACCAAACTCGTGTCTTTTGGCAAGCCATGCCACATCCCAGACTGTTGTAGCAGTGTGTGTCTGGTGCATTTTCCTAGAAATCAAGAGAGTCTTTGAGATTTATACTGGCAAAAGTGGGAGTCAAATCTCATCATACTATGTTACTATTAGGTGGGCTTAGACAGATCCTTGGAGATTTTTTAAATATTCAAGGCAATTTGGAATTAAATCAGGAAATAACTGGAAAGTCCATAGGGAGTGTCTTTCTATACTCAAAGTCAGTGGCTGCTGAAGACCAGATGGAACAATTTGTATGTGCTGGAGCCTGCTGGGGTCATGGAGAGAATGATTGTACTTGCCAGCAGCAGTGAGATACGGGTGAGATTTTAGGAGGAAACACAGAGGCACAGGTGTTACCTTGGCAACATGATGGAAGTGGCAATAGCTGCTAGGTAGGAAGCAGCAGCTTCTATACAGGGAAGGAGACATGCATACTATGTCCTATTTTATCTGTGGGAAGATAATTGGCATCAACTTAATTACTGGGAACAGGAAGTCAAGACTATGCATACCCTTGGGAGCAGTTCAGTAGATCAGAAACGCACTCTTTGCACTGGCTAAATTCAATGTGAATTCACTATGTTCCTGGTACTGGCCTTTGGGCTTGCAGTTGGTCTGAGCCTGTCCCTGGGTGGTGTTAACAATGCTTTTAGTTTAGTCCCCACTGATCTCCACTGATGGGAATCACAGCAGAATCAGGACTTACAATAAAGGTTCAAAAGTTTACCAGTAAGAGATATGTGATTGCACAGACAATATGAGACACGCTTTACTCAGAACAACTTTCCTGGAAAGTTTGTGCCATAACATAGACCTACTCATACCTACATCATCTGCCAAGTCCAGGACCTGCATGTCAGCTTTTTGTCTCTCAGAGGTATAATCTTGCAATTCTTCCATGTTGAGGGGTCAGATCTATGTGTGAAATATTCTGTGTACTCATCATGAGTAATCAAGACACCACACTAAATTCAGTTGTTTTACAATGAAGGGCTCTTCCAGAGCACTGGGTGAATATGGCCAACAAAGTCAATCAGGTAACCAATGGTACCCAGTATTCACAGGAGTTAGAGATATATATTCCAGGATTTCATATCTTCTGCAGTTCTGAAGTCCTTTTGCTTAGGTGTTTCTTTTCTGAAACTGTTTTTGTTGCTAATATTATTGCATTTCCCATCAATGGGCACAAAAGGTTTGTGCTCTCAGAGTTCACCAATGCACAGATTTGAGAAAGGAAGGGAATAGCTTCACAAACAGAGAAGCTACCTACTGTGTTCTTTCAGTCATTTCCATTTTCTCCTTATAACTGGAAAAAAAAATTAATCACCAAATCTCTTTTCATGCGAATCCTTTGAATTTTTCAAGAGCTGTGGAAGAAGCCAAGCATCAACAACTCAGCTTAGTTGCACCACTTATGTCTCACTTGCAATGTATTTTTTATAAGTATTGCAAAAGTGTTAAACTGAATGGACTTGTATCCAGCATGACTTGCAGTCCCTGTAAAAATAATTGCTAGTGCAGCATTTGTCAAAGTAAATTTTACCATATCTCACTTATTTTGAAAAGAATAGAATTGCTGCTGGACTCTCTGGGAAGGTTTAATTCACCACCTGACAACACTCAGTTACACTCCTGCCATATGGTGATATTCCTGCATTTTGGCTTCATGGTAGGAGAAGGGCTGGGATGGGCAGTTTGCAAATGCCTCTGTAAGAAGTTATGTGACCTTGAGTAAACCAAAAAACATTGTTGCTCCAGTGGAATAATCTTCACAATTGCTGTATGCATAGCTAGGGAATAAGTTAAAATCTGTAGATATAGTGGGTCAGAAAGACCTCCAAAGCCTTGCAAGCATCTAGACTAATGGTGCCATCTGTGAAACAGCTAAAATTTGCACTACAAAAAAAAAAAAAAAATTGGTCTTTACAGCAAATACACCATGCCTCTGGGAACAGAGAGTAAAGTGCAGTTAATCAAGTCACACCGAACAAGTTGCTCTTAGAGTCAACCAGGCTCAAGTCTGACTGGAGAAAACCCTTCTTTCTTCCTCTCCTTTATCAAATCAGTACAGCCCTCAGTACTGTCCCAAGTTTGTCTCCTCCTATTCATCCACTAGAAACATTGGTGGAGCAACACAAGCACACCCTGTCTGGAGGCATCTATAAGAACTCTTTTTGCAAGAGGGGAATCTGCCAAAGGCAGATTCTCATACATCTCATGAGTATCTTGTCACTCCAGCACTGTTCTACCCAAAGTAAAAGCAAAAGCACCCCTTGATTCTCAGAAGGACTGTTGTGGCAGCAGCTCAGCTTAGCACAGGAGAGGACTGCTTAGCCATGGGTTGCATATCAGGCCCGTGATCTCTGCCTCCATTATTTCTGAGCTTCACTCAAGTGCAATAAAGGAGAGAAGGCCGATAATTATGCCTACAACCAGAGCAAGATGGAAAACAAGTCTCCCTAAGATTCTTTGGTTCCTGCAGTGAATCTATACTGCTTTGTTGTACTCTGTAACAGAAAAGAATAGGCCCATATATCCTATTAAATGTTAATTAATATCCTATTAAATATCAATATTAAATGGTTATCCCAAAGAACGTTCATTCTATTCCAGATCTTTTATAATTATAGAAATAGAAACCCATTGTCAATGGCTCTGAAGAAAAAGCTACAATTTTCATGCCACCATAGAGAGCTCTGAGGGAAGAAACACTATTTTCTATGGGCAAGTGGCATTATCTAGATTGGAGAAATAGGATGTGGTTAAAAGGCAGGACTCCTAAATCTAATTCAGCCTTTTGAGTTCACCACGGAGCTGTGGGAAAAGGGCAAACATTTCTAAAATAACAGACTGTAGGCTTTCTGTTCTGGTTTTCTACGGAAAATTCTGCATAGTGTTTAAAAATGTACTTATCCGTAAAATAATATAGAAAAGTTTTAAACAGCTATGTCCGCAACAAGTTATAGCTTTCTGAGGAAGCATCAGGAAATCAATATACATGTTAAAGGCTGCTTTTGGTAATGAGATTTAAATGAATTTTCATTTCACAAAAAATAAGATTGGGGCTCATAAAAAAATGCCAGTTTCAAATATTATTTTTTATTTAGTCCCAATTTGACTTAATTTTTAGAAATGATTTTTAAATGCAATGAAGAATTTTTAGTTTCATCTGACTAGGCACTTGTATAAAATTCACAGTTACAACTAGAGATCAACAGGACTGTTCTGTGTTTGCTCACACAACCCACTGTTCCTGAGAAGCCTGAGCACTGGATAAAGAACTGCCCTTTGTAACTGCAACACAGATTTCCTTGTTCTAATTGACTAACTCCCAAATTCTTTCAGGTGTTCTGACAGGAGGCAGGAGATTTCTGTCTAACATTCCTTACATTCATCCTCAGGGTATCTACACAACTTCACTGTGTAGACGTGAGTGCCTCTACCACCATGCCTAGATTAGCAAATCCTTTCCTCTTCTATTTTATACTACAGATTCTTCCCAGAATGTGATGACCAGACCAAGGGCTGAGCATGAAGGAGAGTTGCTATTTTCTGTTCTAGAGTTTTCAGTTGATAACTTGTTAAATATAGCAAGCACTACCACAGTCCTCAGGTCCAGCTTGGAAAACCCTGCAAGGAGCAAAAAGCCTTGGTACCCAACAACACAAGTCAAGCACAAGAAAATTAAAAATACAACTAAACCCAGGCATTCAGGCGATCTGTGAATTACTTTGCAACAAGCTTGAGTCCTACAGACATGAATAACAGAATAGAACAGATAATGTACATGGCTTCCCACCCCCAGGGTAATTTGCAGGTCAGCCTGTGCCTGGGGTGAACATCCAGACTCATTCCTAACAGGATTCTTCCCAGATGCCAGGGAGGTCCTGCAGCCCTCTAGAAAAATAAAGAGGACTGAATACAGACCCTCAGTCAGACCCTCATCACAGTCAGATGAAGTGAATGTTGGCTGTTTGTTGGCAGCTAGGGGGAAAAGCAAGTGAAGAATTTTGAGGTTTTTTTGACAAAATGCCAGAAAATGTATTTTAGGCTTAGCATCTTTGGCACCCTCTTTTATAGGAAAACAACACGTACTCTATTTAGGTCTGAGATATTTGACAACAGTATATAAATATACATCTGATGTGACGCTTAGGGGTATGGTTTAGTAGTGAACTTGGCAGTGCTAGGTTAATGGCAGGACTCAATTATCTCAAGGATCTTTTCCAACCTAAATGATTCTAGAGTCTATGGTTCTATCTAAAGTACAGTCTCTTGCAGCGTTCATTGTAATAAGGAACCTGATATTTCTGTAACATGAAGAATATTGAAAGAAAAAGCCTTTCACATCCTCTGTTCCCATTAGCATACCTGTGCTTGAGTCAGGATTCTAATCATAAAAGGAAACCAGCAGGAGTAAAGCTGCTCAGAGCTGAGAGGAGTTCCCTGTTCAGCAAAGGCAGTGAAGTGGCTCTTCCTTGTACTGCCAAAACTAGGTCTAGATTTCATTTCTGTATGGGGTTTGTCCCCCAGATTGTTCTGTTGTGTCCTTACAAACAAAATGCTAGGAGTCACTTCCTAAAGTCTGGGATTAGATCTGACTTCTTTGAAAACCGTGCAGAAAAGGAGCACAGAACATATCTCATTTAGGGAAGCTAAACTCCAGAATGCAGTAAAATATCTGCTATCACTTAACAGATACATTCTTTGCTGGGAAGCACATACCTCTGTGTAGGCCTGTGTTACTTGTTCGTACAGGGTCTGATGATGATGGATGGCCAGTTCCAGGTCTTGCATTTCTGAGGGGAGGCCTCCTTCACTGCACATTTTGCACCAGGCATCCACACCTGAAAGGAACTGAAGCAATTCCAGGAACAATGAGCAACAGTGACACAGAACAACATCTCATCAACATTAGAAAACTTTGTTTGTAGAGTACCACGGGTGACTGCAGTTTGGACTGAGGAAAATGTAAGACTTATAAAGGACTTCTTTTGTACTCCCTAGAACGACACATTGCTGTCACCTCCTCAGTACTTGAAGAACACCTAGATTGAAAGGAATGTTTTTAGTTTCTTCTGTATTAAAAACAAATGGTCCTTTAACCATGCTCAGAAACACCCATTCTAAGAGTATTTCCATACCATGGAGGGAGGCTGCAGCATTGCATTCCAAAAAGGGAGGCTGCGGCATTTTTATTAAAAAACATCAGCATGAAGCACAAAAGGACACGGTTACAGCTCCAGCTGTATTTGGCATTGTCTCAGATGTCAGTCTTCCCTCAGTCGCTTACCTGTCCTTAACACCACTAATTTGGCCAATGGAAAACTCCCATTAAAATCAATGCTGACATTCATTTGAGTGAAAGGCAGACAGTATGTATTCAAGCAGTTCCCAACCCAGGGGCAGCTCAGCGGGATTGCTAATAGGATACCAAGGCTTTAAACCCCTGGGTCACACATTTGATTCTGGCCCAGGTCTGCAGTGATCAGATACCATTACCATCTGATGGCTGTTAAGCAGCCAATGCAAAATGAGCTGCTGGTCTCAGTCCAGTTCCTGGTGGGCAGACATCCACAAAAAGGAAGAAAAAAAAAAAAATCATTGCCATTGCAATTGATATGGTTTAGCACCTTAGTTGGAAGCCTTAATAGACAGCCAGAAACTGAATGGCTTTGGGGAGCAGAGGGATGGAAAAAATATTTTTCCACTCTTAAAGGCCTCCAGAGCAGTGCTGATGCACTTTGGCAGAATAAATTGGGGAAGCTCTCCTGGGTGCTGTCTGTTCTGTAAAAGAAAAAGGAATTTAGTCTCTACAATTCCCATTCTGATTTTCTTTTAAGGAGGGCTTACTTCAACGACACACCTCACATATTCAGATTTTGTCCATAGTAACTGCTAATGCCACCTCATTACTTCTCATTAATATTTTGTCTTCCTCCATCTTTTTATTAAATCAGCCTGCCATACTTTGGGGCTATTTATAAGAAAAGAACGGCTAATTATACAACAGATGCAGTGCCCTGTAGGGTGAATGTATAATGTCACAAAACCACCCCTAGGATCACAGCTTTATCCAGTCCTGAAGTGTTCACCTGTGGCTTGTTAGTAAAGCAGTCATTTACAGCATGAAGGGCTGTGAGATGCAAAGTAAAGAATTTCAATTCAACCCTGGCATCAGCATCCTTTTTTATTAGCAGTGTAAAGCTATTCACCATGGTGCTGTGTAATCAAGGCAATAAAGTGTTTGCATTGTAAACACTTCTTTTCAGTCCACAAAGATTCAGTGACAAAGATGAATTCCTACACGTTCATTTCTACAAAGTACAAATCTACCAGTGAAAACTGTGCTTTCTAGAAGACTGGAGGCAAGGATTGCAGGTTCTCTTCAGCTGGTTTGACTCCGTATCTGTTGAATCTCTGCAGATGAAATCCCCAAACACTTGCATAAAGCTGAAGTCATCATATTTTGTGCTAAGGCGGTGGAATTCATATCATTTCCTATGCTGTTTTGAAGGCATGGAGTTGAGATCAATCTCTTTTGGGGCTGTTACATTAATCCCTTGATCAAAACAGTCAACAAAAGACCTTTACACCTTATAGACCAACGCTTGTGCTGCTAGAATCACACCGCTATGGCTCTTATCACAACTGTTTAATTTCACCAATTTTAGTATAAGCTTTTATAGTGTTGTTACTCATACGCTGCCATAACCCCACTCTGTGATTTGCACAGTAGATGGAAGCAGTCTCAAGAAGATCCTATGCACGTCACCACAGTTCCACCTTGTTTGTCTCACATCTTTCTTTCATATACTTACTGTACATCAACAATATCACATCAACAATTAGATCAGTAATTTCACTACTGCCACAAGCAGGAGCAGTTGACATCACCTATTTCAAAAAGTTTGAAGAAATGCAGCCTGTCAGTATTTTAATATGATACCCTGAAACAGTGCATGATGGGCCATGCTCTGTGTGTAGCTTCACAGAGGAAGAACAAATGGGTTTTTTTAAGGATTTTTGCAAAGTGGTAGTTCATACCAATGACTATTGATTTGGGTGTTTTGAAAAAAGCAGGTATGTTAATTTTTATTGTATGTCACACTGTGGCAAACACAAAAAACTTTATTAAATGTAACCCTTCATGCTAGAAACATATTTATATCACAAAAATCACCATTTGATTGAGCTGAGAAGAGATGCATTTAGAATTGTAAATTGCTAACTGTTAGGTTGGAACAGGAGCTGTTACTGGATACTCAATACCATTTAAATTAATTGTTTAAATTTCCAGTTAGCCCATAGACTAGAATAGCTCCTACTTGGAACATAAAAGTTGCTTAAATATGATTTGAAATTACAGACTCCAATAATTATCTATGTTTTTCAGGACTTCAGGAAAGATTAAAAAAAATCTCTCCTAAAAGAAAAGGAAAAATTCCCCAAGGTACCTTTGTCCTTCTGATCCAATCCAAAAGTAAAGAAATGATCTACACTTACTCGTGGTTCACAACCTATTCACCTAGGTTGCAACTTCC
>JAOXNG010000064.1:11894078-11906838 GCA_028566535.1 Scolopax minor
TATTTATTGTAAAATAAAAAAGCCTTGATTTGAGTAAAAAAAAAAAAAACAACCCACATGATGCCAAATAATAAAGAGTCACATTTGGAAGGAATGTTTGATAGACAACAGACTGTTATAGATCAGATACTAAACACCTCATTTTTTATATTATACAGAGGTCAAATGACTAAATTATTAGCATTCAAGTCTTTTGTTTAACCTACCAGAGTTACTAAAGCAAGGCCAAATTAGTCCTGGCTAATGAACATACTGACTCCCACATTTCTTTTCTGCAGCAGCCTGAGCTCACAGGCTTCACATCAGCACTTGTTTTCCATCAAGTTGTCTCTTTTTGAAATTGAAGAGCCACTGCTATTTGCAATTAGAAAATTCTCTTGTCTGCTTAGCAATGAGAGATGAGCTTCTGTCAGGCAGCACAAACTTCAGTTCCTTATGAAGAGGTGCCAAGGCAGGACTGGATTTTTCAGACCCATCCATACAATGGTAAAGGAAAAAGACCCAGAGCTGAAAGTGACATTAGTGTAGCTTTTTCTCAAGTTAAGACTGAGGCCAGAATACCCGCTTTGACAGTTTTTGAAAGGTAGGAAGACACACACACACACACAAAAAAAAAAAAATCACCTCTAGCTTGACAGACATTTCAATACAGCTTTCTGTTTTACTGCCTTTCATGCTATACAATACCTCAGGAACACCTCATAAATTGCAAACAAGACTGACGCTTCAGAAAAATAGGGAATTGCTCATAAAAAAAAAAAAAAGGAAAAACCTGCAAACCAAACAAACAAGAAATAATGAATTCCTTAATGAACCTTGAACATTTTCACTGTTATTATAGACAGGATATAAATTGTTTTTTTTTATTATTTTTCTTTAAGAATACATGATGACTGACATTTATCATCATGAAGACTATACCTAAACACTGCAATGCCCACTGAGAGATGAAAGTAGTTGTACTGGGCATTTTAGTGTATCAGCCCTGTCAGAGCCCCTGACGTGAGCTTAGTGAGTAAGTGCCCAGCAGGGTGAGTAATTGCTCTGTGCTTTGGACTGCTGTCAATGGGAAATACAAAATGAAAAAAAATCCATTATAGTTCCACAAACAAAAACAAACAATAAAGAAAATCTTTACTCTTTGAGCTAAAATCTTCCATATATACATAGCTTATGAGGCTCAATTTCTAGTTTATCAATTATAATTTCTTCTTTGGACACTTAAGTATGGGTCATTTTATAAACACCAAGTGCATCCACTTAGTAGCTTTGATATTAACTACTTGGAAAGACAAGCACACAACAACACTAAAGAGAGCACCAAAACAGTGTTTGTCACTGGAAAATGAATGGAATCAATATATGATCAAAGCTGAACCACCACTGTTAAGTGGACCTGGTTTAAGTGTTAAAAAAGCAGAAGGTTTATTCACTGACGTATTGTCAATCTCTTGTAGCTATAATGTTATAGAACAATTTTGGTAGTTGTTAAAGGCATAAACCAGAGTTCAGGGACATGGAAAATTTTCTTGGTTGTTCCTAGCTGTGTCTGAAGTCTTTATTTAGCGAGGTCTAACAAAGTTTTGGGCTATGGAGAATAGGGGGTGGAATAAATTCCATAAATGTAATTAACAATAATGTGCTTTGCATCCTAGAAATTGTCTGCTGATATGGGTCTGCGTCATATGTGCGCGCATTCCTGTGTATATAGCACATATACATATGAGTGAAGATATATACTGTTTTTCTGACCATAATAATCCTGAATTTATTCACAGCAATAATGAAATATTAGGCAACAGAAGTAAGGCAGCATGTTACTGCACAAGTGCACTTCACTTACAATCAATTTCTTTCTCATCACTAACACATAAACATATCTTCTTATCCACTCAGGGAACACGTGCCAGTTTTCTTGGGGAAATGTTAGTTTGCTTTTGAGACACTGATACACTAGGAACAAGGCTTTTAACCTCACTGTACCCAAGCCAAATGCCATCAGGTAATAACCACAGCATCATCATTATCAAAGCAGCAGTGGATCATTTTGCCAGTCACAAAGCAGCTCACCTGTTCAGCTTTCTGGTGAAAGACAGCAGACATGGCTAAGATGGTGCTGCGCTCATCCAGAGCAGCAGCAAAACTCTTCCACTCTTGATCCAGCTGGCTAGATATTTGTTTAATTTGCTGGGAAGCATAATGGCCTGCCTCGGAAAGCCTTGATGCAACAGACATGATCCGATTGATGTTGACATAGGCATTCTGAAAATTAAAAAGCACACATAAATAAAGAGAAGGAAGAACCGTGACCACCCTCTGCCTTCATTACACATTCCAAACACCACCACTTGGAGTAAAGCCGAGCAGTTCAGTGAGAGCAATCAACCACCTGCTTAAATATGCATGAATAGCAGCCATACTACCTTCCACTCTGAAAATTCATCCCTGAGGAATCTTTTTGCACGTCTATGCCATTATCTAACACTGTTATCTTCCCCCCCTCCGCCTCTTGAATTTATTTACGTAAAACTAATTTGCCATACTTTAGCTATTTACTCACTTTTTAGGGGCTAGTCATTGCTTCTATTTTATTCTTGATATTTCTCTTGCATTACTTCATATGCCTGGATGCTATATCCACATATTCATAAATGAAATGTTTGCTTTCTGTCCTTTGAGAACTTTCTGACAATCCTTTATGGACATGCAGTGTCAACAAATGGAAAAGCCTTACAGAATTTAAAAGAGCCTAAAAGGAGATATTCTATAGAAATACAAGAGTTTCCATAGAAATGTCTATTAAATTACATTCTTCAGTTAAAATGTTATCTTTTCTCCAGGTTATTTTAAGCTGTTCTCCAGCAGAGATATCATTTAACTACATTCTGAATTTAGAAGGATTCAAGAAGCCTACTAAAAGGGTAATATTTTCTGTTCTTTCATAAGAATTTTCCATGATGGTTTTTATTCAGCCTCAAAGCAGCGGAAGGATTGCTTTTTCCTCAAGCTGAACTGTAGACAGCAATGTAATTGCATTACAATACCCCCATTCTGTACAGGAACATAAATCTGAAAATAAATAACCATTATAACAATGTCTTACAAAGATGCACCATCAAAAGACAAATGACAGCTGTCTTGCAGATTTCTGGAATGTCATTTGGTGTAAACACTTCTCCTTTCTCTTTCCTCCTCACTATAAAAAAGGTACATCCCAGAATTTGAGATATTTTGCTAATGTTGACTCATTGCTTTCTTGTCTCACTAAAGTATTTCAAAAGAGCTTAAGGAATTTCAGGGAATAGAACCTGTAAGACTCTTATGCACAAGCACAGACACAGCTCTGATGATTTTAACAGTATTACTCATGGGCAAATAATAAATCAGAGGTGGAAGTGTTTGTTGGAGCAGGATCTCATCATAGTGAGTGGGAGCACAATGTGGAAAGATATCTGCCAATCCAAACATGAAACACAACAGAGCCCTGCCAAGGCAGGCACAGGTCCAAACTAAGTTGTGAAGCAGGGCAAAGTATGTCTGCAAAGTGTGTGGGATAAAGATGAAGTACCCTCATCATACCTGTAGGTGCTAAAGGAAAGAAGGATGGGCCCCCCCATCCTTCTCCACTCTCCAGCCTCTCTGCTCTCCCTGGTAGAGCCATGACTGTGACAGCTGTCACATAAATAACACACATCTAAAGCAATATCCAGTCTCCAGTTTTGCTTTCTTTTTTTCCCCTTATCACATAGCCTTTTCTTAAAAATGATTTTGGGCATTTTAAAGAAATAAAATAATTTTGGTACAATTAGAGAAACACAATTAAAATTGTTTTAAATATACCAAAAAAGGTATTATGATTTGGAACTTTGATGACCAGCCATAGTCAAACACTTCACACTCCTCTACGTTAGAAACTGGAATTTAGACTATATTTAAGCCTTTCTCCCAGAAAAGCTTCATGGCTGAGCCACAACCAAGACACTTTTGCAATATTTCAGGTCAGCTCTTCTGGTGGAAAACACTATAGCATTGTTACAGTTGCTAGAGCTTCGTAAGTTTAACCATATGACAACATGGATCTTTGTTGTGTTTGAAGAAAAAGCAAAGTTGCTGAAGAAGTTTTGATTTCACGTGAAAAATAGTGGCTTTAATCATGCTTTTATTTATTTATTTTCCTGCAGAATTATCTCAGCCCTTGCAATGCAAGGAGCATGGAGGAACACAATTTTGAACTCCTCCATTCCCTATAACTACAGTATATAGATATATCAAGTAGTAGAAGGATAAAGGTAAGATTAGTTGAAATACGGCAGATGTTTTTAGAGTCTGTTTTATAAGTAAGGGAGATTTATATTTTGTTATGTCTATTTGTTATATTTTTATACAGAGATGAGGACGTTCATGGTTGAAGTTTCACCTTCCTAGATGAGAACTTTTAATGGAAGAGTACCAACCTGTCCTATAGCCAGCCCACTAACTCCATACATTTTCCAGCATAAAACAAGGAGCTGTTTGGGAGTCACCTGCTCACACCCCCTAGAGCACCAAATGGAAATGGCTCTGGAAACAGACTTCTGAGCTTCCCCTGGTGCTTTCTGAGCAATAAATGTATTCAAGCACAATATCATATGTGATAGGCTCTTTTGTATAGCTTCAAGAGGCATTGCAATGGGGATACCTCCTACTTCTGGACATGCACACTCTTCACCTCTGCTTTATCTATTTCACCTCAGTGAAAAACACATTGAAATGAGGCTTGAACACATAAGACTTGTCAAAGGTCTCACAGAAAAACAAGACAGAGCAAACACTTGGCTAAAGATCTGGAACTTGGGACAGCACATGCTACCCAGACATGGGGTAATAATACATTTTACAATCTCAGGACCATTACCCGGTGTCAGTATTACTGGGAAAGCTGAGGCAAAATTGGAAAGACAGCATCCCTGTTCTGGATTGAAGTAAAATGCAGCACGGCTTCGAGGCCCTTCAGAATTTAGTTTCAGGAGAAAAACATGTAATTTACCACAATCCAAGAAATGCAAGACATTTCTTTTCCACCTTGAAATAGAATAAAATTGTAAGCCATGGATTTTCATCTTATCTGCCAGCGTTTAATATTCTGAGTAAAATCCATGCTGCCCAAAGTCAACTGTTGACATTTCACAAACTTAAATCTTCCTTTGGCTCTGGTTTGTTCACCTCTAAAAACTGGGGTTTTAAAAAATTGAGGAATTTCTATCTCACTATTTTATAGATATTTTAATCCTAATAGAAATTAAATTAAATAAAGCAATTAATGTCTGCGACACTCTTTTTCCCTCTAGGCTGTAAAATCCACTACTAGGAAGTTCTTAAAGAGTCTCACTTTAAATACAACCCAAGGCCTCATTTATTTATTTTTTTTTTTAGAGGTGTCCCCAAAGAGGATTGCAAGAGATTACTGATTTGTAGCTATATAGAACTACAATAGGTCAAACAATGAGAAAACAATATAATAATGTCTAGAAATAAGGTAAAAGCACTGCAGTTGACATTCTGTTGTAGTGACACTAGGATACACCCACGTTTTGGCTAATATATTTAATTTATCATTGAAATACCTTTATTCTACATGGATTTGCAGACTTTCCAAAAATATTCTCCCCATGTTACAGTTAATTTTTCATTGACTTTATTTCAACTTTGAAACTTTAGTCAAAAAAGGGGATGTTTGCCTTCTAATGATCACTTGACTAGCAAGCAAAATAAATTTCCCCACATGTACATCCTCATCATGATACGCAAAAGTTTCTTTTGCAGTTTAGAAGTCCTTGTGCACTGCCTTGCCAGTGGCACATACTCTGCTTTGTCCACCAATTCTTGGTCTATTTCTGTCACCTAAACAAGGCCTCAGTTCTGGTCATCAGTGCTGATAGCGTAGCTGTTCCTCCCAGTGTAAGTGATCATGGCTAAGGCCCCTAACGCTTGGTAAGGTACCAGCCCTCAGTCTCAGCAAGAAGCACTGACAGTAGCAGAGTTTCAATTGTGGAATGATTTCCCACAGGGAAACACACTAATTCAGCCCTGACCATCTAGCAGGCATGCTGAGAGACCTTCCCTTCTAATTAAACCCTTCAAATCTAGCTGTAACAATGCTTTCTTCTAATACACGTATTAAAAGAGTACCTTACACTCACAAAAAAAAAAAAAAGAAAAGAACAGTGACAAGCATTAAATCTGCAAGGAACTTGGCTCTGTTCATTTCATTTCCTAGAGAACTAGTTCAGATATTGTGACAGCAAGCAGTGAAGGTGGGCTGCAAGAAAAGGCTTTTGCAGATTAATTGAAAGTGAAATTTGATTGTTGGAAGAGCTCTTTAAAAATAAAAAAATAACCAGTGTGCGCTGTGTTACTGTGAGTTTATAAACCATCTGTGAAATGATCCTAACACATAAATCCAAAGCAGAATGTTTCAGAGACAAAATAAACTCATAAGATATCTTTAAGACCTTTAAGTTTCTATAACAAGGCACATTATATGTAGCCTGTTGCAGAATAATATTGGATGGCATTTTAGCTCAGCCTACGTACAGAAAAATATCGTTCATTTTAGATAAATGTCGGGAATTTTCAGCAGACATCATTAGCCTTTACATGATAATTGCAACGTGTTTGAAATACATTGCAACTGCCTTAGCACAACATGCATCTCCATCTAGTGTCAGACAGCAAACTCCCTGACAGCAGGATAGGCAGCAATGCCAGCACTGAACACTGCCATTTTTATGCATGTCCCACAGAAAGCGATAACTCATTCTTTAAGGAGGTTAACAAATCCAGGCATAAAAAAAAAGTCTTGGCAAAGGAAACACCAGTAACTTCAATTGGAACAAATGGCACGTATAGCATGTATCCAAATGCAGATCTACAATCAGTATGCTTTGTCATATTGAGACACTGCTTTTTTAACTCTACTGGATTTACCAAATTGAGATAACTCACAAAACATTGGAGCTAAATTTTCATCTTCATGAAAAGTATTATCACTTCACCATAAACATTATACAGCTGTGATAAAGACTAACATAATTTATTTTGAACCTAAAATGAAAACAAGCACTGCCGTGAATGACAGAAAAAAAAAAAAATCTATGGTCTTTACTGGAAAGGAAAAACACCACACTACAGTTTATTATCTCAAATGCATGACTTCTACACATCCCACGTTGTTATTTTAAAAGGAAGAATTATTATTGTATAAAATGAAGCAGCAAATTGTTTTTCCAAGAAGGAGCTTTGGTCACAGCATGCCTATAGAGATGTATAGAAAGAGCATATGCCAAAAGGCATGACCCAATGAATTTGGAGAGTGTGTTTTCTAGAGGTCTCTCTCGGGGCTGTGGCAGCACTGAAATGGTAAAATGGCACAGCCACGAGTCACAGCGCAGCCACTGAGAGGTCTCTGCCTCCAGGAGTTCCCCCAAGATCTTTGCAAATGTCTTATTTCCCTGCATTCTTCATTCCCAAAAGTTCACTCGGGGACAGACTGAAGAATGGAGGAAAAAAATTTTTCTTCCATTAGGTGGCACCCTCCCTGTCACTCATTAATTTTCTATTAACAATCATCTCTTTCCAAGTTTAGCTCCCAGTTATTTTAAGAAAATATTACCTCACACTACCACAAAAAGGATAAAGGGAGGTCTTCCTACTTGACTCTTCTAATGGTGTTTTCTGAAGAATTATGACTGACTTCGCATCTTTCTTAAGTCAAATGACTTAATGCACTAACCTCCAGGACACATTTATTCATTAGGATTCTGGGAGCAGTATGGAGGCCACACTATCCTGTATTTTGCTGGATAACAGTCAGGTGCCTGTAGCCTGCTTTTCAGTGCTCCTTTCAATTACAAACACAATAAATACATTAATAGACATTATAAACATTTCTCATCTTCTACTGTCATGCAATGCCCTAGTGAAAGACAGTGAAGAATAGGTAGGTAGGTGGAAATAGTGGGTGGAATTTAGGTCAGAGAAGTTAATTACCTGATCTGGAATTTGGCCAGAATACCAGAATACACCTGTAATCTTATGATTAGAGTCTTAACAACCTCAGGTAGTCAGGACATCTTTTTTACATTTCAGACAACTGCTCTCAAATCCCTTGCCCTTTAGAGGCATAGAAGGGTGCAACTCTCCAGTGACTTACACCACCAACTTCAACATCAATCACCACCTTTGAGGTCTCAGCCCCAGCACAGCTGCAGTCTGACCATGCAGAGCAGGAGGAGGTACACCTGCAGCAGTTGGTTTATTCAGTGCAAGCTTTTCTGAGGTCAACAAAGACCATTCAGGGAGGGCTCATCTCCGTGCCGTGCAATTGCAGCAGGGGGTACACACACATTTTTCTAACCCAGTGCAACAATCAAAACATCCATACATTCTGTCCACATTTCTGTGCTGAAAGCAGAGCAGTTTCGAGAATAAATACCTTTTGCCAGGAAAGAATAAGAAAGTGAGCAAAGCACTTATAAATGTATAATGATGCTTTTTTTGGTTTGGTTTTCTGGGGAGTTTTTGTTTTGTTTTTTAGTATTTTTTTTTTAATTTTGTTTTTTTAAACCTAAGGTAAGTTGAGTTGCATTCAAAAAGAGTGACCAATTAACTACTGAAAAAGCCAAAATCCCACTGTGGCTGCAATTGACAGCTTGATTAACATCTCTTTTTCAAGGTTTTGAAAAGTACCTTAGCAGGGTGTGGGGGTAGAAGCATAAATTATTAAGGTGCCACCTACAGATCTCATTAATTCCCAGTCAAAGAAATGTCAGAAACTTAAAAAATACTGGATTTGCTCTTCAAAATGTAAACAAACTCCACAGGACTGTGCTGCTCTTAATTCAAGGAAATAATCATATATCAATGTCTGGGTGGACAGAGCAACACCCTACTTCCCAGAAAGGGAGCTGCTGCCACAGCCCAGCCTGACTTCCCTCACTTCACCTCTCACAGGTCCATAGTGTTCCCTGAACTGGAGGTGGCCTCACACACCAGCCCTTTCCTCACTCACACGCACAGACCCAGTGTTCACAGCGTGACCTCAACTCACCATGGAATTCATGGCAAAGTGATTGTGCTGCGTCTGTAGGTCCAGCGCATGTTGGTAGCTCACGCCAATCTCCGTGTGACTCTGCAGGAACAATTCCTTGTTGTGGCTGATCCAGTCGAACATCTAGAGGTATTCAAACAGGACAGAGTAAAAAAATTTAAAAAATAGCGTTAGACAAGGAGGAAAAAAATAAGAGACAGTACAAAATATAAAGTTACATGGTTCCCAGACAGATGAATATGCAACACAAACCAAAAAAACCCATCTATATTCTTCACCGAAATTAAGTGTTGTCAAATAATGGAAGCATTTAAATTATCACCATATTTCATTATTAACAGAATGATAGGTCAGGAAACATAATTCATAAAGCATGTTCCTCAGTAAGCTGATCCCATAATCTTTTCCTACAAGTAATGGGAATTTCACATATAGAAAGATGGCAGCAGAGGGATTGTTTCACTGACTGAAGATCTAGCAGCTCATAAAGTACCCTCCATCAAGAAATGGACCAAAAATTCCATAAATATTATTGATGGGATTTTCTCACCCCTCATTCTCTTTTGTACTATACATTAAGTTTCCAAATGTTACATTCAAATAGCTAGTTAATTTCCTACACTTATATTTCTTAGATCTTTCCAATTCCAAAGCCAGAAGCCAGTCTATCTTCCACATATTATTTTTGGGATGAAAAGAGAAAAAAGAAAAAACAATATTTTATTAATATCTATAAAGAGTACGCATTTCAACTTCTCCCATTTCCAAATGCATTTCCAAGCAAAATGGACAGTTCGGTATTTCAGACACAGACAGAACTACATTGTATAAAGCTGATGAAGCTCATTCCTTACTTTGTAGCTCGTTAATGTGACACTTCAATCTGCAGCACATTCATTCATTATAAGCTGTAACATAGGAGATAGCGTGTTTATGTTTTGGCTTGCTCTGTGTTGTGTTAGAGCCTAAATTCATTTAAAGTGCAAACCTTTCATTCTTTACTCCTGTCTAGAACTCTGTAGGCACTACAATCTTAGATTATTTCTTTTCTTCAAACATCTTTGTTACAGAATCCCTTCTACCGATGTTTCCTCATCTCCATCCCAGCAAGCTGGGGAACTGTCCATTGATAAGGACTCTTTCATAATAAAACCCGGTATTTATTAATTCACTATAAGCAAAGAAAAACTAATCATAGAGGCAGTAGAGGTAAGGTCAATACAGTTGGTGGTGCTAAAGAAAGTGTTTTAGGGTGAAAAGGCAGCTTCTAAGCAACCACTTTTCAGTCAAAGGATCAGACCAGATCTTTTTTTATAATATTTATATGTCCTCCAGTCAAGAGCTGTTTTGTACTGACTATCAAAGAATTTTTGACCTGGGACAGCTGAAGAACACTCAGACCCCATTGCTCACATACTGTAGGTACCTGTAGTTTCTCAGGGTCAGTTACGTGTTCCCTGTAAAGACAGTGCCCCTGAGAGTAGAAAAAAGGGCCTGTATGGGTCACCTAAAATTCCTGCAACACACTCAGAATGCCATGCTGAGCACCCCATTCAGCAGGGGAGCGCACTGCTTTATGCAGGCAGTTTGCAAAAACTAATACTGAATATTTCTTTCATCAAAAGGCAAAACACACTACATTGACCCGGTCCCAAAGATCTGCCACATATGCCTGACTCCGTAATCTTTTATTTGTGAAAATTCACCTGCAACTACAGTGTCCATACAAGCTTGTATTTTGGGTTGATCAATAGCCTTAAAGGCCAAATTTGGTTCGAGTTACATTGATGCAAATCCAAAATAGTATCATTGACACAATTACCTTCTCATTTGTACCCATGGAGCTGATCAAAATCAGGCCTATCACCATTTATTCAGAAAGTATAAATAACAAGATTTTTGCAAAGATGAGGTCAGGGGTTTCAAACATTACTGCCAATTAATCAGAATGAGACAACCTACTATAACCCAAAGAGACACCTAAAGCTTTCTCATTGGATTCCTTTTTCTTACTTTATTAAGATTTATTAAGCAACACAAGCACAAAATAATTTGCCACACTTGTGGGTTTAAAGAAAAAAAAAAAAGCCATAAAGCCAATAAAGAAAAATTCCATAACAGCAAGTTCATGTCCCAACAACATGATTTTACATCTCTGCTGAGAAACCAACACAGGTTTCTTGTAAGGAGATATATGTTTGTTGTGAGCATTTTTTAATGTTTTAAACAATCTAAAGACATCCAGGGAGAAGAAAACTGGCAGCAATCCACTAAAAATAAACAGTAAATCTAATGTTTTATGCTCAGCAAAGCCGAATCAGGATCTTTTTAAGACAAGTAACTTAAACTAGTAATCTATTATTCTGTGGATAGGGGGCATTTCCTCCATCTAGTCTATACCCATATTATTGGATGAGAATCTAGGTTAAGTTAAACCATGCTTCCTTCTTTCAAAGTACAACAGTAAACGTGAAGAAAAAAGAAAGAAATTTAAAAGATGATTAATCTTCTTGTCTTGTTTAATCAACTGAAATAAACAATAGCAGTTGAAAGGGTGACTTTCTGGATTATTGAGCAACACTGAGCAAGAGACCTCAGTGATGAGATCTGTACCACCTTCCAAAACAGTATGTTTTTAAAATTCTATTCACACACAATAGCAGATGTTGGAAAAGACTCAATTTCAGTTTAGACTTTGAATCTTCCTATTATATTCTTCATAAAAAATTACTTTGGTGTCAGCTGGCCTATGCCTGTAGGAAATTATCCCCCATCAATATGGTCTGGAGTCTCTTCACAGCTCTCTCAAGTCTCACTTGAAACCCCCAAAACTAAAGACTTTTGAGTTTCCCATGGTTTGGAGCAGGGAGAAAATAAAGCAAAATGTCTTGAAATGAGTGCAGAGTAAAAAGATGCAGATTTGCGAAGGTCTAAGGTAGAGTTAATGATGCACTTTGCTCCACAGAAACTTTCATTGCTTTTAAGCCTTCATGAATAATAAGCAGTATTTACAATCACTCTTGCTGTACAAAGCAGTCACGGCTCTACACAACTGCAGACAGGTCTACCTAACCAAGTTCCAAATGAATTGGTACCTCTGCAAAGCACAGTCCAGTGCTATGTGGAATCACTATCTTCACTCCCCAAACCAGCCTGGGCACAGGAATGCTTAGATTTGTCTACGTTGCCTTTGTTTCCAGAACTGGTTCAGTCCAAGACTTCTCAAGCATTTCTACCTAATGCTTACTTAACTGTAGATATTTCCCCAAATACCCAGGAAATAGTATTAGGTTTTCTTTATTGCACAGGTGTGGCACCATGGAAAACTTTGCACTTTCACCCTCCTAATCAAGGATGCATGGAAATGGTAAGTATCACACAGTCCCACAGGTCATGAGATTTGCTTAACAATAACAGGATTTAAATAAATACATAAAAATTTGGTCTTATTTGCTTTTGAGATCTAATGGATTGCATTTTCAAACTTTCTCCTTGACCACAAAGTCTACAAGCAGAATTAAACAATTTTCTCTTAACAATATGACATGAAGTCGAGGCTCTAAAAATACCAGACGTTGGGTGACTCGTGATGGTGCTGTGGGAGTTTGCAATGTGTGGCCAGGAGGTTTCAATATGAAGGACTGTCAACATTGTCTGGCCTGGCAACATCTC
>JAOXNG010000064.1:11906938-11918816 GCA_028566535.1 Scolopax minor
CTGGCAACATCTCCTGAAAGCTTTCAAGTTAAACTTGTTTTCCACATGAGAAACACTGATGCTTCCTGTATTCCTGAAGTGAGCGTGCTGCCTAGTTTGCTTAATCAAAGCACACCATCTATGATTTAGGATGTGAGCATGGCAATGACCCAACAATCGCTATTTTACTCAAACCTGTGAGGACCGGCCTAGTTTCAAGGGGCTAACTTGGGCTCCTGCAAAAATGTTCAACATGCTTTGGTAAGTTAGTTTCCTCGTCAAAGGAATGAGATGAGTTTTTAATAGAGTAAATAGCTGAGTCTGGAGAATGTGCCCTGTGAGATCAGCTTACACTAGATACAATTTCTCAGCTAACTGAGGTTTTCCATGTCATTATAATATTGCTATAAAGCACTGTATAAATAGATTTCATCCCATTCATGAAAAAGACTGCCTGAATAAACCTAGTCTTGCAATTATCATAAAATTAATAGATCTTTAATTATTCCTTTGACTTAACTACTTAGTTGGAGCCATGCTGACTGCCAGTGAATTAATTCTTAAGTCTGCTAATCATTCGTGCACTCCTGAATTCACACTAAACAGGAGCACAGAATAACTAAGATTGGACATTATGTCACTTAAAACACATGAACCAGCTGATCTCAGTGTCTCCCTGACTGGCTCTCCTCCACATTGCTGTAGGGAATCTGGAGACCAAGTAAGTACTTAAGAGACTTCCAGTTAGTTGAGTAGCTGAGGGGAGGGGTTAAGCATACTTCAAACAGAAGATAAACTTCCAATGTTATTATCTCTTGTAGCCCCTGCTTCTAAGAATACATAAAGGAAAGTGAATACACATGCTGAACAATGTTAATTGCCACATTTAATTAGGAAAATTAGTCTATTATGAGAGAGTCAGAAAAACTAAGAATGACCCAAAGGGTCCCCCCCCAATGCTTTGCTAAAGCATCTACCCTAACTATCATTAATGATCACACATGTGCCAGTAATTATTACAGATGTGGTCTTGAGGCCACTTCATTTGAGAGTAAGTATATGAGATCATATCTCCAGTGTCAGCCATGCTGGCAACAATGAGCTCTTAACCTCATGTTTTGTCATCACAGTTGATGAGTTACTAGAAAATCCAGGTTAAGTGTTAGACCAAACAGCAGGTCTCAAGCTGGTCATGAACAAGTCCTACAGAGGGAGAATGTGATTCCGTACTTTCCCTGGATTTGTAACATCTGGCAGACTAGTGAGTACATGGTGAGAACAGCTGTTGGAGAATGGAGAAGAAACACACGGATACGGAATAGCATTCATGCAGGCTGTGTGCAGTCCAGCCGTACCTCAGATAAAATGAGATTTATAACATCATTTCAAATAATAACCTCTGCTCTCTGGCTTTTGTCAAACCTGAATGAGGAGCATCAGAATGGATTCTGAAGCAGTGGCACAGAGCACCACAGGCTGACATTGCCATCACACGGCTGGCAGGACACGCTATGCCAAGTGGAATCAATGGGAGGATTACAACCCTTATGGTTTTGGCAGCCAGTGAACTGGATATATTAATTAAGCTGTTTATACTTGCTAAAAATAATAAATCCCAAATCTATCTGACTAGGTCTGGAATTAATTATTAACCTGCATGTAGCAAATCATCTTCTCTGGAAGTTTGGAGTTATAAATGCCAAACTCTTGCCAGTAAGCAAGAGCAGAACGATAAACATTATAAACACACTATCTTGAAGAACAATATAGGATACAGATCAAGAAAACAGCCCCAAAGGGACATTCAGGTCAAGTCCAATCACTGCTTTTGGCAGCTAACCACAGTATAGAATTTCCTTTCATAAAGGGATGAAGCTCCACCTGAAAACTAGTTAAGTGCCACAGCTCCTCCTACAAGAAGCAGTTCCAGAAACTTTCTGCTCCTGTTACTGAACTCTTCACATACTCCCTGACCTAAGTCAGGCTCATGGCCAGTTTATACATGTTTGCTCTTAGGTCAACACTGTCCTTTAAGTTAAAAAAATTTTTCTCCCAGGGATTTAACCATTTTCAGTGTGAACAGGGAGGGTTCATTGTCTCTCCTGCTATTTATTTTACTAGAACCCAGCTCTTTCTTCATGAAATATGCAGCCTCTCTCTGCACTTGTTCTAGTTCATGGTTATATCTCTATCCAAACTAAGGTCCCAATAGAACTTCGTGGAATGTTGATTTTTTGCTGGAAATACTTTAGCTGACATAATCTGGAATCGCCTGTGTGGTGCCTCTGGCATCAGCTTTCAAAAAGAAGATACAAAAAAGAGAGAGCAGCAGCTCCTGAATCAACATCAGTACCTTCAGCATTACATCACTATCTATTCTCTTGGTAGCCTCCTGCATAAATATTGACAAAGGCCAGTAGTGCTTACTGGATTGGCTCTGACAAGCACAACGCATCCTATGTTCCAAATAAGAAGAGCAAGAAAACCTATATTTTTTCTAAGGCAGGGTTTTGCTATAAAATCCAGTCAGTATCACATGTAATGCACCAGGCATAAATGTATTCTCCTGCTACGCTTCCATATGCTGCTAACAAAGAAGAAAAAACCCACATTAATCAAAAAGAATGTCTTGCATATAGTTGAGTAGAGGATAGATGAGTAATTATGTGCCAGATGAAATCCCTATTAGACCAGCGCTTTCCAATCTTTTCCAATTTGTGGACGACATAAAATTTTTCAAGGCAAGCACTATAGCAAATTAAAGTCTATGGACAATGAATCTGTCTTATCGGATACCTTTACCAACCAAAGAACTTAATATCCACAGGTTGGAAAATACTGGAGATAAGCATTTATTTCTTATTAAGGAGAGGTCTGTATAAGAGTCCATGTGCATTTGGATTTTCAAAACTATGCAGCCAGTGTGAAATTAACTAATCTACAACAGAAAGTGGAAAGTTCCACTCTGAGGGCATGTACAGTTAAGCAAGCTCATTTTCATATGTTTCCACAATATAAACAAAATAATAACACAGTAGAAAAGTAACTGCCAGAGTCTCTCTCCTGAGGTCTACCAAGTTTCCAGCTACAAGTTCTATTCCTATCTCTTTAAGGAAGTACAAGTATTCACCACAGCTCAATTAAAGATAAATCAAGCCATATTCCTTACATCTCTTGCAATTTAATTTAGCCAGTATTTGAACAAAAATAAGACCACACAACAGGTCTGCGGCACATACACAGTCTATAAGCATAAGCGAGGGCCTGATCCTGGGAAGATTTGTACATGAACTACCTCTATAAAAGGCAAGCAATCAAGAAAGTCCCCTAGTACCTTCAGACAAGAATCATAACTACAGTTTAACTGGAAACTGCCATACCTCAGTCACCTGTACCTCTGGAAAAGGCCATCAGAAGTGCAACACCTCCACAAAGGAACGCATGAGAAGAACCAACAGTCTCAAGAATCCAGACATTAACTTGAAATACAGAAGTATCCCTCCACTCAAGCCCCTGAACTAAATTCAACAGAACAAGAGTGATGATGCTGGCTATCAAGGCTAGCTGCTCCCTAAGAAATGAGGAGCCAGAAACAAAGACAGAGTAGGCAGGACAAAGGCCTTATTAGTCAGGGCCTTCCCACAGCCCCTGAGGGCTGATAGCAACCAGGTGTAATCAATAAATCATCAGCAAGCTGTGATGACAAGACAGGTCCAAACCTAAGCTAGGAGGTCCATCAGCAGGTCAGGATCAGGATCAGTGTGGGTAACCAGGCTCGGAGAGAGCCCCATGATTGCAGCACAGGTCCACAAGGACAAGACAGGTCCCAGATCATGAAACAGAATCAGTTGGTGGATCAGCACCCAGCTCAGCAGGGCCCATGGCCAGGCAGTGCAGGGCTATGGCAAAGCAGGGGGCTGATCTCCCACAGCTGAGCTGCAACAGGGTTCCTGGCCCACCCCTGAAGCCAGTCAGGGCCATTAACACCCATGAGTGCTCACAGGGCCTTGACTCTGAGCTGGTTACGTGAAGGGTCACTGGGAAAACGGCGGTTCCCTAACAGGAGTGTACTGGCCTCAGAATAGATTTTGGATTTAAAGAAAACTTTGACAGCAAATTTCATTTTTTTTTAATGAATCTTCACATTTGATCAATACTGTTTCAACAGAAAAAAATCTCTATCTGCTGCAATTCCTATCACCACTCTATAAACACAGGCTTAATTCAATCAAAGTAATTGTAGGTTTAAAATAGAACTCAGCTTTGCTCAGCTAAATGCTTTGCTAAGCCAGGGCCTAAATACAACGCTGTGTTTGTTTTTGTGTTTGTCTCTTGTTTACAGACAGCGATGGACAAGCCAATACTTCTGCCAGATCTTTCCCTTTCACATGTGTTCGGTGCAGTCCACAGCCAGGGTAAATTGATGTCGTTCCAATGAGGCCAATTTACACCAGCTGAAGATTCAGACCCACAGCTGTATTTGTGTAACCTCAATGCTTCACGAACACAGTTTTTCCATTATAAATATCTGTGTATATGATTCATAGAGTACAGTAAGTTTAAACTACAGTACATTAAATTATTCCAGACAACGGGCCCAACTGTCAACCCACTAGAAAATTAGCTAGATGTGTGATGTGACAAATAGGTTTGTATTAATATCAGAGCACCATTTCCAACATACTCATGCTGAATGTTCCTAAATGCCAGAGCAAAGGATCTGTATTTTTTTTCCTGACAGACATCAAGCCACAGCAATGCACTAAGTAAGGCATGTGATTCTCATAATGCTGAACAGAGAAGCAATAATTTTATTGTTGAAGGTGGGAGAAAATTACAGATACTGAACACATAAATATGACTAATGATATCTGGGCGTATTTTATATATCTGCGTGTTTGCTTCGCTTCTTTGAAATATTGTACCTTTCCACCGCACTTAGTGACATCAAACACTCAGGCATTCCTGGAAAGGATTTTCTATTGCTTAGAACAGAAACAGCCTTTCCTGGGCACTGTTTCCAGAGAACTGCCTACTGTCTAGGTGCAAATCAATTCATTGGCTGCATAGGAAATGTAATACTGAAAGAGATAAACAGGCAACAGCCTCATGAATGGAAAAAATTGTAAATTTTGAAAAGATCAGAGTACATGCCCAGATGAGGACTCTTCCTCTCAGTTTTCAGAGTCAGTGAGATGCAATTTCATTCAGTTAAAAATGCTGTATGAGTTTGTTAGTTTTATTGTAGACCCTGGTTCTATTCCTGGCTTAATGTGTGACATTCCTGTGACTCCAAATAAAAACCTTAAAAACAGAAGAGCCAGGCTGATCTTTACTGTTTTGTATCAGAAGTGCAGCATTTCCTCTACCAAAATCACCTCTGTCTGAGATGCAGAGACACAACTGTGGAGTTTAAACTCCCGACATGAATTGATGCTTCGGCATCTCTGCACCAATGGAAAGCTTTCCACTGGATTTTGGGGTGCCCGGCATTCCCTACTCCTGTGCCCCAGCATTTTCCCCATCCCATGAATCAGCCAGTTCAATATTTTCCCTTGACACTGGCAAAGCTGGGAGGGAGGACTGTGTCCCCAGCTGAGGACATGCGCTCCACAGTTGGCTCTGGGCCTCACCACCCCGTCAGCAGTGACGGAGATTTTCATGGGGCTGCCTTACGGCCTACCTCAGTGAAGAGACTCATTGGTAAAAACCTTAAAATCCAACTTACCCTTCATGGTGCCTTCTGATTCCTCAGGGCCCAAAGGACTGTAAAAGCTAATTTGGCAGGGTGTAAGAGCACTTGTCTATTGCCCTGTGAAATAACCACGAGTGACAGGCTGCAGAGTGGGGGCGACCTGTCAAGAGGCTACCCCAAGCTGGTCCCAGCCTGGCCATTGCCCCAAAACATCCCTCAGCCAGAGAAGCAGCTGGATATGAGGTGTCAGGGACAGAAAATGGCGGCTGTTGAGGGATGGAGACACTCTATGGGGTCCCCCATGACCAAGGGGACAGGGGCACCTCTGAGTGGTGGCGGGTGGTCCATGATGGGGCAGGGACACTAAGGAACAGCAGCAGAAAAGTTTTAAGTATCAGAGAATAGCCATAAGAGCAGTAGAAATAAACTTATGCAATTGTTATCCTCAACAGCCCCTCTTGCCTGTCACCTCACCAGAAGAATTTTAGTGGACTGGGGTATAAGCCATGACAAAAATCAGGGAAATTGAGTCTGGGGAAGAATAGGTGTTTATTGGGAGTGTGTCCTACTTTTTCCTCTCAACACCCAGACTGAGATCAGAATTTTGTGTCAATTAGCAATACATTGAGCAAAATTCCTCAACTCAAGACTGTTTTGCTTGAAACACCTTTTCAGCACCTGTGTTGGACATAAGGCATCCTGGATTTCAATGCCAAGTAATAGGGAGGGACCCTGCAATTTCATGAAGGTTCAAGAAAATATTTCTGAATTAGTTTTTATAACACGCATGATACGTAAGAAGAAAAGCCAGAGTGGCGTGGTTTAAAATTACACTGATACTCCTGGAAATGATCCGCAGACCATGCTCCTGGCTTCACCTCTGAAAACATCAGCAGCTTCTGAGGAGGTAACCTCTCAACTGCACACGCACCCTCATGTGTTCCCTATAAATAAATTTCAAGGCTAATTTAAGATACGCTTTTAAGACCCCAAGCTCTACCAAGTGTGGTCCATTCAAAGCATTTCAGCCAGGCCAGGAAGACATTAATTTAGGAATAATCACATAGCTACATCTGAAAGATGCTGCACAATAAGTCTGTAAACCTCATGTGTGGTTTAATTACATGATTTCCTGACAGCTAGGCTCTTATCACCTAACCTTCTTGAGGATCAAAGCAATAAATTATAAAAAGCACCTTTTTTCTCTGTTTCTATATGTGCAGGCCTCTTTCTTCTTTTTCTAGATGTGTGGGCTTTGTTGCCCTTTAGAGCATTTGGGGCTTCTTGTCTTCATTAATTTAAGCAGAACTCTGTGGTTATAATATGCTATATTCATCCTCAAAAATGAGTTTTGAGTGTGTATTCAGATGCCAAAACACTTTCTCTTGCCATATTGATGAGAGGAGCATTCCTGTGCCTCCCAGCGGTGCCAAATTGGAGAAGCTGAACCAGCCTCAAAATGCTCGTTATCAAAATTGGCAAGTGAAATAAAGAGGAAATTTGTGCAAATGCAAAAATATTCCATCAGAACATACTGCCTTCAATTATTTTTGGACCCATTCTAATGTTCATGGAGGAAGCAAGACGAATAGTAACTGCGTATCCAGTGTCAGCAGCAGGAAACTACAAATAGCACGGCACACCATGTTCCAGTTTCAGCAGTGGCAGGCTTCAGAGCTGTTTCCTTACAGTCGGGAGCGGACGGGCTGCGAGGCGACTGCTGCCAGAGTCTGGAAACAGAAAGCAGGAACTACGCCATCACTCGGGTAATGTTCTGCCCTCTTGCACTAAAAGGTCACCAGGGTGTTGGATGATCCCATGCAAATCGGATAGCAAGTGGCCCCAGACCGCTGTAACTATGCTATAGGGTACACTTAGCATGAAGGAAATGCGCAAGTCTTCCTCATCCCTAGTTGCAGCAGTGGAGCGAGGAATTGTTATTGTTTTTACGTTCCCATCAAAAAGACCAGGTTCAATTCCAAGTGCTGTGGAGGTAACATATTTAGCTGTCTGCAAAAAAATAATAAAAAAAGAGGCAGATATCTGCAGCATGGGGCAGGATGAACTGATAAAGAAAGATGGAAAGCACCAAGATATCTATTTTAACACATCAGATCAGGACTCCCACTGCAGGACAGGCTTCCTGTGTGACAGAAGGCAAGGCAGTTAACCCCCGTGGTTTTTAATTTCCAATTTTTTAGCTTTGAACTTTGCATCCTTTGTACTTCCATTTTGCTATTCCAAAGCCAATCCAGCTCTACAGAAATCAGTCTCTGGCAGACGGTTACCCTTCCTGATGGACAGCTGTCCACATATGAAAAATCAGCACCACAAATATCTTCAGAAGATTCTTATATGCTTTACTAGTAGAGTCTGAGCTCTAGTCACAGAAGTGTTACGGGAGGAAGTTTGTACCCTCAGAGCTGTCAAACCATCAACAGATTCACTGCAGAAACAGAAATACCAATGGTAGGCTCCAAAAGGAGTCTTACCCCCTCCTCCACAGGGAAAGAAATGATGGTTTCAACAAGGGCAGGTGACATTCACCACTAGAATAACATTCACTAGGAAGAGGATTTCTGATATATATTTATCCAGTTCCCTGTATTGCTCTGCTCAGCAGGCCAGGCAATCCCACACTTCCTCAAACCAGATGGCAAAACTGAATTTGTAGCTGCTTTCGGTTGCAGGAGCAGCACAAAGCAGTTGGTGTGTACTTGTGAATTTGCCCTGTTGTTAGATTTGTGCCCAAACTTTCTACTGGTGGATGGAAAGGCAGAAAAGCTATTCACATGCAGGGGCAGAACCCCCCGTGGCCTTGACTGATAAATAAGAAAGTAGCAGGATACAAGCTTGACACTGTGAAAAAGCTGCAAGCTCCTTTGGAACATCACTAATAATGAAGACATTTTGATTTTACAATCCAATTAGCAGAAATTAAATCTGTTTGTGCTTTGAGGGAAGTTAAAAACTTTTATAATGATCTCCTGGTCTTGCAAAAATCTGTTTTTTTCCTACAGATACCAAGAACAGGATCTTATTAAGTGTGACCAGCAGTGGTCTTAGTAATGAACAGCTCCCACAGAGCCCCCCATGATTACTTCCCACTCCGACAACTCTTCACTTTAGATTGGGGGCAACAAATTGTGGATGGCATTAGCAACCTGTCAGAAGCCTACTTCATATTAAACAGAGCAGATGTCAGCTGGTTGCATCTTTAATTCAGAGCTACAGCCTGAAAAGACTGCAAGTCCCAGCAAAGACATTCCTGCAGGATTCATCTTCCTGTTAAAGATGAAGGTTTTTGCAAGTAATTTATCCCTATAGATGTTGAAGAGGATTTACTCCACAGTTCTGCAATACTTCTTTCGTGTCCATGACTAGGTAAGGGGGATTGTAGATTTGACACAGTTTAGCTGCCACTCTCAGAGCCTTCCTAAGTGGAATGTGCTGATCCCACTCTGAAATCTCTTTATCGCATGACATCTATGCTCACAGCATCACAAGGATCTGTCAACACACACTCTGTGCACTAAGCCACCCCTTGTTATAACATTTTTCTACTTCTAGGCAAACTTTGTTCTTTCGTTTGTTTAAAAAAAAAAAAAAAAAGGAAAAAAATAAATCTGAGACCAGGTAAACACAGTGATTTCAGGAATCCATGAGCCTAAGACCTGTTTTGCTACTACCGAGCTACAGGAAAAAAATCAGTAAAGATGCATTCAGAACATTATACTGTTTATTCAGCTGCATCAGAACACCTCATAGAGGCTTACCTACGACAGAAAGCAGTGATGTGCTTCAAGACAAAGCAGGAACAATACTCAGTAGCAAAAATTCAATTATTTTGAAATGAAAAAAAAAAAGAAAAAGGAAACATGACAGAGAACACATTTGAAAATTAATGAAAAACTGCTGTTACAATAGAGTTACTGCTACTTGCTTTCAATTCTCACCTGTTTTTTTAGAGCTTCCTTTGTTCTGAGATATGTGAAGTAATTAAATAAAAGTGATTAGAGCTGGCATAGGTTTATTTGGGGAAATATACAGACTTTTAAAATGGATATACAGTTTTTCCCTTTGATATGAATTTCCTGTGTTGGTCCTTTGTCCTTGATTGATGCTATTAGAAAGGTCTTACACAAAACAGCTTAAGTGAAGCAGAATATTCCCGGTATTACACAAAAGCAACCCAAGCCTTGTGTGGATACATACCTGTATTCAATAGGAATGCTTCCATACCCTTACATCTCCAAGTGCATTTTCCAACTGCAAATTTGTAATTCTTTGTTGGAAACAGGCAATACCCCAGCCAGATCCAGTATCTTACTGCAGTAGGTGCCATACAAACACGCACTTAACTATTGTTTATGCACCCAGCTCTGTCTCAATTTCAGCCTCCCTCCCCTATCATTTATATAATTACTAACATTTTAAGACCTGATATTGTAAGATAGTGTCTGCCACTTCAGTGACTTAGGACTCTATCTGCATCCATTTTCTGCATTTTGCCTGGTACTAGAAATTCTGTGTCAGAGCAAACACTTCATGTTGAACATGGGGCTCATCCTCTCTGTTGTTGCTGTAGTTTCAGCGTGGGCTTAAGAACACAGAATGGCACAAGATGACGATCTTCTATTCTCATGGACACTTATTTAGACTGACAGCTGAATTTCCTTTCCAGCATTGGCATCCCAAGTCTGATTTTATTAATGGGGAAGAACAGCCATCTAGTGAGAATCTTTATACCAAAAAAGGCACCATATGCCAAGGGAAACTTCAGATTATAAAAGAAAGCATTTTTCACTGGCAGTATGAGAGAGCAGATCCAGAAATGGAAACAGGGATTCAGGGGAGAACAGACACTATGTGCTCTCTCAGTGCAAGAATCCATATGCATGAGAAAAGACAGAGAAAAAAATGCTAAAGCAACTTAAAAGTACTTTGACTAAATGTTGGTCTTGAGCAATGTCTATTCCAGATCCATAAATGTAGAAATCTGTGTATTTCTTCCATAGCTTAAAAATAAGAACCAATTGTGTCAGGAACATTTACAAAGCCTATTTCTCTTACATTAGGACTATTGGAAGCCCTGGCAAACCAGGCTTTCCGTAACGTTGCCAATGTGTACTAACATAACTGGAATACCTGGCTGGGGGGAAAGGGGAGGAGGAACAGCACAAACAGCTGGAAATAAGGTCCCATCTTTGTAAGTGGGTGACAAAGCTGCCAGTAACCCTGCCATCTGTAAGGCTGGAGCCAGAGACTAGCTAGAGATGGTGACTGCACAGCTCCTGGCTGTAGGGCTCTAGCAGCCCTGGCTCACTGAATACCTGTCAGTGGGAACTCACAGAGACCATGAGTCTTTCACTGATTTTAACTAAAGCTGAGATTCACTCTGCTTTACAGGGCCTGTCGTTTTTAGCATATGCCTCCAGGAGACCTCAAGCACCAACACACAATCTGATCAGGAGTTGCAGCTAAAAATACTAGCTTAAAATTTAGTTGTTTCACCTGATGAAGAGAGAAGCAGCTGCTTTGGGCTAAGGCAAGGTACCAATAACAAATTGAGCCCTTTGTGATCTCTGAGAACTCCTTTTCTGGACTATGGGCAAGGGATATCATTTATGCTTGGTCAGTCTTCTTATGAAGCTCTCTCCAAACACATGCATTTCACATACATGGACCCCAGTTTAGTGTCTTTCCCAGTCAGTATCTGTACCCCCAGCCTGTGTCCTTCTTTGCCTGCATGGGCATTTGGGATAGATTAAGGATGAAAGTAACATGCTTAAATGAGCCTCACTTAGACCCTCAGTCAAATGTCTGTGCAGAAGACACTAAGCTTATTGACTCCTTTTATTGTGGAAGCCTTATGGAGCTTACCTCAGGTCTAAAGACACCCCCCATGTTCAAAATCTCCAGGAAAGCTCCTTACTGTGATGTTCACTTACTGTGCTGTTGTGATATCCATAGTGTAAGTACTTAGATGAAAAATCCAGGACATGCTGAGTTCTGTAAGCCAATGCGGTGTTCATGTAACTTAAATGAAATCTAAATCCTATGCAAAAATCCATGTCTAATCCACGGTTATTATGCCTGTATGATTATTACTGTTAACTGTTAAATACCATTCATTCAGTAACAAATCCTTTTGCAGCGAAACAGCACAGGGGGCATATATACTTCTCCTTGGTGCAAGACACT
>JAOXNG010000064.1:12005371-12018662 GCA_028566535.1 Scolopax minor
GGGGAGAGGAAGGGTGTGCAAAGGTCTCCAAAATCCATGCACGAACCCATCCCTTTGCATAAGAGAGGGAGAGAAGCTCTTGCTTTTCAGGTCTCTTCCAGATAGGTATTGAGGTGCAACCCACAGTAGTTTACCCCTGGTCCCCTTTTCTGCCCTTACAGGTTGTGATGCATCCCCAGCCCCGGGGAGTGTGGTCCTGAAGTCCCTCACAGAGTAACATTAGAGAAAAGCCTCTGAAAAAACCTCAGCCAGAGGACTGTTCATTAACAGGCATGTCCCCAAGCAAGCCCCCAACCCTTGCCGTGCAGCTTGCAGGCCTCCCCATCCCAACGCATAGTTACAGAGAAAGATGAAAGGATTTATTATTGATAAGCAGGTGTGTGTGGCAGGCAATCACTGAAATAATATTTCAGCTTGTCAAAGCATCTCCATGTGAGAAGATCATGATATTATGAGGTTAAGAAAATCTGAATGTGAAGCTGAGCCACAACATAAAAGCCATGCTATCTGTCAAAGTCATCAACAACCTTGTCGGTGGGATTTAACAGTCAAACTTCCAGCCCAGAGCCTGTCAGCTCTGTCTCCCGCAGCAGATAACGCATTTAGCAGCAAAACTCTTCCACATGAGACAAAAAAATTACTTGACCACAGAAGCGAACTTTGGATTTTAGATTCTCCTTTTTTAAATTTGTGATGAACATGTAGTAAAAGGGAAAAAGAAAGCTGTAAAATGACTGAAAAACAGATGTAAGTATTGCTGAGTTAGACTGGAAGCTTTTTCTGCCAGAGGACTGTATGCACCTGATCTGCAGCACTTCCAGGGTCACATGCCTATAATATTTCCTAATTTAACAAGTAGATCTGCAGCTTCTACAGAGTAATATCTGACCTTGATAGCCATTGATCAGAAAGCACTTTAGTATGGAGCGATCCTCTCATAATCTATGTATAAAAGCTTTTATGGAGCTCCTGCCACGGCTGAAATGGTAGGGCTGGAGTGGCTAGAAGAAAACAGTACTTCTGCTCAGCCTCCATGTACCTCTAGAGGAAGAAACAGCAGAATATTAAATTAAAAATCTGAATTAACCAAGGCCCAGGTTAATTTAGGGACATCCAAAACCAGGGAATAAATGTGCAAAAATGAATGCAAAACTCCTTCCTGAGCAGCTGCATTCAGTGCTGTGCTGTAAGCCACAGGGTAGCTCCATCCTGAGCTGAGGGTGGGTGAGCAGCTCTAACGAGGGGCACAGAGATGATATGGAGCTAATAGTGCCCACGTTGCATTGTGACCTACCACGCTTTACTGAGAGCATGTGGTCACCACAAGCTGCAGAGACCTGAGCCTGAAGTCTCCCCCCTGCCCACTGAAGTAAATACAAACTCTTTGCCATTCCCTGAAAAAACCAAAAGACTTGTCACATGCAGTTTCACAGAGACACACACCAGTTCCTACCAGGAGGAGCCAGTGTCCTACCTCACCACCCAGCGCTCCCACTGCTGGATGCACCAGCTCCAAGGGTTTCTACTCTTGCTGAGGACTCACTTGCTATGAACAAAGGAATATTTGACCTTTCTATCTGAAGGAGCTAGCAAATTAGCTAGCATCAGTCAGGCTGTGTTAAAAGAGGGAGCCTTCATTCTCTGAAGTAAATCTGTAATTCAGTCGACATGCTGAGCAGCAGGATAAGGGGGCATCTGATACAGAACAGATGTCAGATTTTATCTTTTTTTTTTTTCTTTTCTCCAAGTCTAGACAGAAGGTCCCACATACTCCCACCTGGGGACATGTGTGCTTGATTGGGCTCATGGAAATGAGCTGTGATGCACCTTGTGTGGATCACCTGGAGGGACCCTGCCTCTCAGGGGAAAGCCAACATCATTGCTTAGTGACAATGACCAAAGGCTGGAAGCAGGATATTGAGGGTAAGTGTAAGTGAGTCTTCTACACCATTCAAACCAAACTGGTTGAAACCAGTGGGAAAATACAGTAATCTGTGGTGGAGAATAAGTGCCTGCTTCAATGCCATGATACAGGCAGAGGAGTGTATCCTATACCAGCCACCCAGACCAGCAGCTGGGAGCCCATTAATGAGGACAGGGGAAAAGAAACCTGTGAATCTTCCCCACCTGCTCAGCTTTTGAGACATTTGAAACACTGTCCTAAAATTCTTTGTTATTCAGCATTAGCAGGTCACCTCTTTGATAGATTAGTTTCCAGCTAAACTTTTAATGAAGAGCGAGGGATTTGCATGCTCCCAGGTCAGGGCAAGCCCCTGGGCCTGGTGTGATGCTGAAGGGGAGGCTGCTGGGCTGGGTGCCCCAGATCTCCACTGGCACTGTCCTGCTCAGCCCACTGAGAGCACCAACCATGCACCCTTAAGCCAAACAGTAGCAAAGAATTTTCAGATAAGTGGGTCAGCTATGCAAGGCTGTGAGCGGCATTTCCAGAAGCGTGTTGTTATTTATAAAGCACCACAGGGGACTTTGGAGATTCAAAGACAAATAAATCATGACAGAGTCCCTCCCTGGGAGACTTTGTAATGTACAACTCAAACCCTCTGGGACGTTAAATGCCTCCTATGAGGTGCTAAGTACTATCAACCCCCACCGACTTTAATGGATATAAGGATGCTTAACACCTTGCAAGACACCACTTTCATAGTCCTTTCATCTCCAGCAGTGTTTCCACTTACCCAGTTTTAACATAATGAAGTAGCAAATTATAACTATACCAAAGAACAATACTCTGCAAGGGACAGATGGAGGACAGGGCCACCTAGATTTTCATCTCTAACTTCTACACTACAGAGGTTTACCAGGAGGAGGTAGACAGCTCTAAGAGGTTGAACAGAAGAAAGTGGAGCAAGACACAAGTGAAAACATCACAACCAAGGCTGACCTTTACCAAGCACTGATGCAAGACATTTCTATGCTCTAAACTGTTTTTACAGTAATGCTTTGTTTTGTTTGGGGGATTTTTTAGTATTTTTATTGTAGTTGCTTTATGAATGTTAGCTGTGTCTTTAGTGATAGTAAAGCATCTACAGCACAAAAATTCTTTTCCAAACAGGCAAGTGATCCAGATTGAAGAGATACAGGAGTGTCCTAGATCATCAGACTATAAATCTGATTCAGCTACTGCCTCCAAGCCCAATCTTTTAATTAAATTTTCTTCTTTTATATTTTTTTTCCCCATGGATCTGGTGGCAATGGGTTCGGCTTTTGTCTTTTTTTTTTTTCTTTTTTAATCTTTAAATCTCCAGGTAATTTAAGATGCCTCCCCCATGTAATCCTTGCTCAAGGCATTACTACAATTTCATAAAAATTTCAACACATAGAAAGACAGGTCAATCCTTATAATGAAGCTTATCTTGTGGGAGCTGTAACGTTTAAGACACATAGAATATGTAATATTTATGTGCTCACCTTTGATGACTAGTTATGAAGGTTATTTGTGTTTATCAGTGGTTTTGGGGGTTTTTGTTGTTGTTGTTTTTTTATCAGAATACCTGTAATTCTGTATAGACAGGAATAGATCATGATGCTCTTCTATCAAGCGGTACAGAACCAACCTTTCAAATCACCAAGCAGAAAAACAAGGTCAGTTGACTCTGTGCAGGAAGGGAAATAGCATTCACCTCTTTAGTACTTTTTATTTGAAGATCTCAAAGTGTTTTGAAGAGATCAATGATAGTGAAGAGCCAGCGTCCACTGAAATCAATGAAGTTACCCTTTAAACTTCAAAGTTATCTGTGTCCATGCCTAAGTCTTACAAGCAGAGAGCTAGAAAAGTACCACCACTAGTTTTTTTGCCATCAATCAAAAACCCAGGAGAACCTCACTGTGAGCCAAGCACATAGGTGGAGAAGTATATACCACCCAAGCAGCCTCCATGCCTCAAGAGCAGGATCCACCTCCACGTGTTTCCAGCCCTCAGCTGCAAAACTCCCTTCAGCACACACACACATCATACACACTACCCTGCTCTACAAGCAGTTGGAGGTGTGAAATACACTGGGACTCTCGCGTCCAAGTAACTCTAAAAAGGAACAGGACAACTCTAATTTATGTCCACAGTTTCAAAAATAAATCCTGTAAGTACAACAACTGCTCCTAGTTCCAGAGACAGTAATATAAATATAGGTAGTGTCCTAAAAATAAACCTCTTCCCGGGTGGATAGAGACATGAAGAGTCAGAGGAGAGATATGAGCTTATTTACAGACCAGTGTGAAACAGCAGAAGGCTTTCCAGCCTCGTCATCCTCTGCTTCCCTGAGGACCCCTTAAACATATTACTGTTTTCACTGGGATTTCATTCCAATGGGGAAAAACAATCCATCAAATATATTCACTTACTCCACTCTAAAATGCTGCTTGGTTTTATGAGGTAATAATAAACATATTCATATTAAATTTTATTCCCGTGAAAGACAAACAGCAGCAGCATATATAAGAGCAGTTGCTCTGACTTAAGTTCCACGTTTTCCCAATTCACTGACAAAACCAGATTTCCTTTCCACCTTGCATTTTATATAGGACTAGATTTCAAACGAGGACTGCCTTTGGCAGATGTATTTTTGCTTCCTGCATAATTAGGGCACCCGCATTTGTGTGCCAGCCGTTGAGAAGGAAAAGCCAGGCTGAATACTTGTGTCTCTCTTTCTGCTTCTGTGTGGCTACAAATCAAAGACCTAGGGAATATTTTGATTTGCACCCGAAATTCATTTACAAGGTTAAAAACCACAAGAAAGGCTCAGGGCTTCAAAAGCTGTACCCGAGTGCTCTGCATTAGCCATCAACTCTTCCATGGAATAACCTCAAATTGCTTTGACTACTTGCTACGTAGATCAAACTCAGGTCTCTGCTCATATCTTGTTAAAGACAGCTCCCAGTCACTGGAACGGCTCAGAGAAGGCAGTGAGAGCACTGCTTACAACTCCTCCAGATAAAAAGAAAAAAAAAAAAAAAAAGAATTGAAGAACACACCTTGAGTTATAAATGTGCTGCTGTACAGGCTACTTGTAGAAGTCAAGCATTGCAAAAAACAGCCACAGAAAACTGAGCATGTGTTTGTGTATATACATGTGTATGTACCGTGCATACCTATAGACATATGGACAGGTTTGTGTGTGTATATATATATGGGGCACATATATATATATATATATATAGGTATGGATATACACATACACCCCTATATATGCATGCACATATCCATATAGCCATATATATACCTATAGATATGCAGGGTATGAACATGTCAGATTTCTGGACTCTATAAAAGAAGTGCAAGGCTGCTAGGAGTTGAGAGAGACAATTTTTGGAGATGCCCTTGTGTGGAAGGGGCTTTTTGCTTTGCCATCTGTATTTGTGAGCTATCTGGCTTTCTACAGGCCATGGACTGACTGCATGTTGTTCTGCCTGCCCAGATGGCATATGCTGTATGTCCAGCAGCAGGTTGCATTGCATCCATGGCATGACTCTCTTCTGCTGCCAGCTGATTACGATGATGTGAGTGACACGGTTGGTTCCAGGGGCCGAGTAACACTGTATACCTAAATAGAAATTAATTGTCCTTTCCATTGTAACCCCTGACAACTTCAAAGTCCCTAATGCACTTAATGTCTCTGCAGAGAATGGAAATACAATCCCAATTTTATAACAGATTTGCTCATGCTACATACCCAAATACAAGCCCTTATTGTGCATTTGTTCCTCAGTATGAGACAAACAACTGAGCAACAAACAGCTTTTTCTCACCTAAATGCCTTTGTATGCTTTCAGAGTAGCTCAAGCGCTGTTTCACAGCACCTGAACTGGGCAAAATGGTCATTGGTCTTAGAATAATGGAAATAATAACATTTTTATCTGATAGCACTTGAATTTGTTTCTATTACATACAGTAATAATATTGCATAATACAGGCAGTTGTATGCATGCTGTGCTCCTCTAAATAACCCAGTCTAAATTTCTAGGAAGAGGAATAATATATCCCATCTCTTTCCCCACAGAATTATCTCTTTGTCCGTAATATGCTTTCTAGCAGTTTTTATTTGGAAATGAAAATGCTTGTGAGGCATCATCTCATTTAATTAGGCCCTGAGAAAAGCAGATACGGCTCGTGCACTGGCAGATAGTCATCTGTCTTCCAAATAAAACCTGCTTGCAGATATAGGAAAGCAGTTTAAGTGGCTTTGGCAAGACACATGAGGTAATGTTTACACTTCTTTGTACACAGATTTGTCCTTAGATTTATTTAGGATTTTTTTCAAGTCTAGGAATTCCGCTATTGATTTGGATACTCAAAGGGACCCTCTGCTATGAGTAGGTTTAAAAACCACCATCCTGAAGGCTGTGCCATGGGTTACCAGTGTCCAAATACCACTGTCAGCATCTGCAACCATTTTGGGTGCTCCTTTTTGAGGTGAAGAAAGAAAGAGGTGTTTGCAGAGCACCCAGCTGCAAAGAGTCAAGTGGAGGCCCTTCTTGGCTTAAACCAATGCCAAGAATTGAAGGATATCAAACATCAACTCATTCTGTACACAAGAGGAAAATGCTGAGGAATTGGCAATTTCTTATCATCCTATGTTGCTGGTCTAATCTGACAATAGGAGGTGCTTTCAAGCTTCCAGGTAGCAGCTATTCTCATTTCTGAAACTATATAGTTCTACAATGGATTATCACAGCCAGGATTTTCTGAAACAGAAACAAATCAGAAAATATAAAAAGACACAAAGGTCAATAAAACCTCTTTTGGAGTATCCATCAAGTGTTGTTTACTGTCATTAAAAGGTTATATTTCTCTAAGAGCATTACAGCAAATGGAAGCAGTTTGTGCTGTGATGCATGGGAAGCAACAGAGATGCTGCAAACAATCTGGAGAACAGCATTCCACCTTGGGCCATCCAGGGTAGGAGGACAATAAATCCTCCTTCAATCCCATTCACAAGTCTTTACACATCAGACTAAATCTAACCGATGAGATTGCCAGGAGCACTGTCTTATAAACCTCATCTGCTGTCCAGCTTTTCAACACCCTCAGCAGGAGACTCTGCACGTCCACCTGGGCATCAGCCAGTGACTCTCGTTGTCCTAAATGATCCTTTAAATTTTGGTAGCTGAACCACAGGACAGGAAAAAGGATTAACCCCATGAATTAAATGGCACAACTCTGAATGGTCAGGGCTTTTCTAAAACATACTTTGCAAAATCAAAACACAGGATCTCAAGACATCATTTGGTCTATGCCACCCCCACAAGTGGCAAAAACCTACTCTTTTCACTTAAAAACCCAAATGGAAGTAACTCTCATTTTAGAATGGAGTTGTCAAAAATTAGCAAACCCCTTCTTGCCTTATTCTCGCCTAGAATAAAAAAAATCCCTCAACTTCACAGAGAAAAGTTACATCAAGATCACACGCATATGGAAATGTCAAAGTCAACATTTACATACCACACTGTATCAGGTCAAAAAATGAGAAACAACTGTGCAAAACCATGAACACGATATATATGAAAACTATATTATATTGGTTTGTTGTGGCTGTTGAAAGAGAGATGCAGTTTTCAGTGATGCGTACAACTGTCCTTTCCCAAACTTGCTGTCCCTGTCCCTTGCTACTGACTCTTGACTTCCACAAGACTGTATCTGGGTTTGGCTTATTCTGCTCAGGGAAATCATCATTTCTATTTAAACTGCAGAAATGGAATTTTAAAGAAAAAATAAGGTGGCACTTCGGCTCCTAATCCTCACCAGCATTCATGGCTCCTTTGTATTTAGCTGAGTGTCCTTATTTCCCTTGACTTCAGTAGTGATTGCAGGCATTCAGCAGATCACTGGAGATGATTTTTATGGTGCATTGCTATTACCTTGAATCCATAACTCTTCAAAAACCCAGTGCAAAACAAGAAAGCATGGGTGTAGTTTGTCCTAAATGACATTACAAAGAGATACAAGATGACTATAACTTGGCTCAAATAAAATTCCACACAACCCACATCTGGTTGTGTATCCACAGCCACCTCCCATGTAGCAGCAGCAAGAGGAGCAGGCAGCAGAGAAGTGGGACAGGATAATGAATACCTGACTGCATCCCTTGAAAGAAGGGAGGATGAGTGAGTCCCTTGGGCATAGGCAACTCCTGGATTGGTGCAGCTACAGTCTAACCACAATAAACATAGTCTAACCATAATAAACACAATTTCCAGAATCTCTGACAACTAAGCCCAAGGCATAGAAGCAAAATCCTTGCATCCTTGCATTTAAATTAGGCATGAAAATGCAAAAGTAGGAATCTACTCTGCCATAATTCACTGCATAATACAACTGGATACCCAAGCATCAATTGAAAACCAGACACTTCTAAGTGTATCAGCCAGGTAGAAAATGTGCCTGGTTTGTCTGTGTTCCTTGGAAAAGAATGCCCTGTCCACCCTTAGTAAGGCTCATTTATTCATGTTAAAAAATATAATCTTGAAATACTTGCTCTAGCCTTTGATCTTCAGTCATTGGTACAAAAGGCATTTGGAATACCACTCAGACTTAATTAGCTCACTTCTTTTTTATACATGACCTCAGTCACACTCTAATTAATCCATTTATATTTAAAAATCTATCAGTCAAATCCCATACTTCATTCCTAAAACAACTTCAGAAATAGATCTACTCCTCCTCCTAATTTATTACACTACTAGCAACATGCACCCCTCCTTTGGACAGCCTCCCTTTCCCACCTAAAAAAAAACCCAAAAACATACACCTCTAAGGAGTAACTGAACTTGGATGACCCAGAAATGGGGCTCCTTATTACACAGAATAAAAAGGAAATATTAGCCTTATTTTGTGAAAAAGGAGAACTATGAAAAGCTGAACTCCACCTCCTGTATTGCACTGAGCTACTGCTGCACATAATGTGGAGAGCTGTCAGGAGATTTAATTAGGATACAAAATCCAGCGATTTAAGAATTCTCTCTCCTTAGAACATTCTTAGGGATTTGCTCAGAATTAGAGGATGGTTTAAACATTAAAGGGTTTTTCCCCCCTTTAATGGGATCAGCTGCAGAGTGGAAAATGAGACTTTATTTATCTAAATATCACATGAAAAACTGAATAATTTAATAAACCCTCTCAACTAAATCCAACTCAATATATTTACATGCCTGTTTTTCTTTTGCATATAAAATACTTAATCTGTATTTGACTTCCAATGTATAAACAATTCTTAGGTTTACAAACCTTAAAGACAAATAATTAGAATTCTGTATTAAAAATCAACTCTTAGTTTTGCTAGCAATAAAAAGTCTTTCATTTTATATTTATATTCAACGCTGAAACCTTATGATGATTATTGAGTTAGGCTACATCTCTTAGTGAATATTTCTTTCACCTCATTTAAAAGTTTTGTTTACCATTTCAAAATCAATCCTTCTCCATTTTAGATCAAAAATAGCACTGGGAATCAATAACAAATATCACCCAATTGATCATTAAGGACCTAGAGGCAACTGCGTTAAGCATTCCGTTAAATGCAGTTTTACAAAAAACTTTAATGTTTTTGTTAATCATCAAGTACTGCAAATGTTAAAATCTAATACATCTATTTCCTTTTAATACTGCTTTTATCACTAGCACCAGATTCTGCCACCCTTACACATTTACCATGTCAATGGAATGATCCATTTAGTTTAGGTTAATTTAGTTCAATAAAGTCAGGGTAAACGGTTCACCTAGGATTAAGAAAAGGACTGACTATTGGAAATAAAAAAAAAAAAAAAGGAATTTTTTTTTCTATTTCTGACACATGAAAAATGGGTGGGGAAAACTGAGATGTAATCATTCAGAAGGACAGGCTGACTGAAAACAATCACTCTATTTTGTTACCAAGAAATATATTTTAAACATTTAAAAATACAACTATACTTGGATTAGTAAAAGAAAAATAATAAATCTCTCACATCCAACAGAAGTAGCTTTACTTAACTAATACTAAACCAGTTTTACAGTGCAGGCTCTCTGCATTTTACCAAAATTCAATTTGCATCCTTCACAAGTTTGTTCTGAATCATGAATGAAAAATAAGTTGATAAATGAAGTTGTTCCCTATTTTCTAAGTTACTAAAGCAGAAAAGTTGAAAATATGAAAAAAAAATCTGAAACTGTATAATTATCTACATTTGTGTATAATGTATTCTCTTGCTGGCAAAAACTGCAAGGTTTGGTGTAAATTATTGACACTCATCAGTAAATTTGGCAAATCATCATGTCTTAAAGCTTACTAAATAATATCAAACCAAGCACCACTCATAAAAAGAGCAAAAAGTAAAAATGAAAACCAAAGACACTTCTCATGTTAATTACAGAGTATGCATGGACTGCACGGTGTGATGACTTTTAGGGAGCATCTGCCCACCTTTGGTGAATCTCCTTTCCCCTTGTAATTCTGTGGCCACACACAAGCTCAGCAAATGGAAAAGCTTAATTTGGGCACAGCTGCCAGCATGTACTCTGCTCACCAGTCACTCTTTCTTAGAAGGAAAGCACACATTTATATTAATATTTATTAAGGCCCTGTAATGGTGCCGGCCTATTTATGTTGCCTCACAAGAGCATGGTATGAAATAAATCAGTGTCCCATTTCCAATATCTACTTCCCTGACTGTAATATATGGCTGCACGTGGTGGTAAAATGCAAGCTAGGAGGTTTCCACCTCGAGTAGCTTTTCCCTTTCAGCTGCAAATAGCATGTAGAGTGGAAGAGTGCAGATTGCTGTGGTTTCTCTCACTGCTTCCTTCCAAATCAAAGATGCTCCTTGATCAAGTAAATCAGGAGAAAAGTAAGTGAGGAAATAGAGCAGGTTGCAAAGATGCACTGCACAGAAAGTAGTAAAGCCCAATGGCACCTTGCAGGCTTGGGAATATGTTCAGCTGTGGGTTTTGATCACTGTTTTTCCAGCTAAGAACACTTTGGGATGTTCCTAACTCCCGAGTTCCTGCTGAGCCTTCACTCTGCATAGGGCCATGCCAGGGTGCAAGCTCTTCCTTCACAGCAGGATGCTGGAAGACAACTGGAAAGGCCAACATTCTGTAGTTTTCCTTCACTGTCTGCGAATGGCTTACAACAGAATCAAAGGAGAAAACAGAGAAATGGGGTGATAAAGGGGCAATTCATCTTACTTGAAGGACATGTCTAAAAAAAATCAGATGCATCACTCTCTGAGTGTCTATATCTCGTAATTAACAACAAAGAGATTCCTGATGAGCCCAGATGCAGGTGTAAATGCTGTAAACTTCTTAAGTAGGATTCATCAATCTCACCCACAACACCTTCAGAAAACTGAGCTTCTTGGGTGCCTTTGAGTTTCCTCCACCCAGAGTTTTGCCATTAGTAGCAAACCAACACGTTTATGCCCAATAGCACAACACACACGGAATTAGAGGGTGAACACTTTGGAAAACAGCACAGGATTTTAACTATGGCATGAAGGAAGATTTCCAACAGCTTAGATAAAAGTTGATGGTGTAATGACCATCCATATATTTCAAACCTTTCTGCTGGCTAACCTAAGCCACCAAACTTTGGTGTCTAAACACACGGTAGACACCCAAACGCACCGTACATTGCCAGATCAGAAATCTCATTTCTATAGGTTTCTCTGCAGGTGAGCAATGTCAGGCTGCACTTGGGATGAGGATCTGGGCATCTCCACTGGCAACCTCTGCTTGCATTAGCTGGAATCTGAGAATTTAACACTTCCCAAGGACAAGACAACCCATGAAGACAATACACACATAGTAGGATCAAGATCCTTTTTATGCCATGAGCAAACTACAGTATCAGAGAGATGAAAAGCTGGGAATGAAACCAGCTCAAACATAGTCAAGTGTTAAGCACTGTCCTTCCTTTCGAAAAGGGGAAAAAAAAGGAAAATTCTAATAAATGTTTTCTTTAAAAAGAAAGCACTTGTATGTAAGAGTATGAGGAGTGAGAACACAGCACCAGTTCTGGTATACAGATCTTTAAAAGACTGATGTTCTCAGAATACAAGTAAGGAGCTGACGCTTTCCAAGCACTAGCACAGCACAGTCTCAGGATGAACTGAAAATGAGACCATGTTATCAGTAGTTCACTACTGATGCCAGGTCTTCACAGTCTGCTTTTTATTTTCATTAAGCCTACTTCATTACCATGGCCTTGATGCAAATTAAAATAAAGTCATCAGTCTCTAGACAGATATACAATTTTTGTTAGAAAGGCGATGAACCCAGTTCCTGCTCCTGCAAACAATTATGCAGTAAGCAGTCTAATTTTCTACAGATGGCTTAATGGGGAGATTAAATACCAACGGCAAGGGGGTCTGTGCCATAAAAACGCATTCCTCCTCAGAAGTTGATGAGGTTTGAGATTTTTAACAATAGAGACGCTGTTACCCGACTATCACTCTATAAATAAGAGACATCTTTTTGCACAGAAACAGGGAAGTTTCTAGGGAGCGCAGGTCATGCATGCACGGGATGCCAGAGCAGCTCGAGAGCACACGATGGGGGGGCCTGAGACTCCAACCCAACCAAACTTGGCCTTGGTTTTACCATGCCATTAACCCATTGCCTCTGCATCATGTCAGCAAGTTGCCCTTTGGTGTTGAGGCGGCCGCGTGGCGTTGCTCTCAAGCTACGCTCTGTCTGCCCGCTCAGACAACGTCTCCTGCAGCAGGAGCTGCCTCTCCTGAAGCTCCTCCACACCACCAGGTGCAGGGTCGCAGGGCTCAGCAGCGCCCGGCGGCCTAATGTACCTCTCTGAAACCTATCGATCAAATGCACCGCTGTGCAAGTTAAAACAAAGATTAAAAAAAAATCATTGCATGCTTTCCACCCCTTAATCTTGTAGCAGCACATGGAGCCCAGATCTGCCTAGAGAGATGCCTCTCTACAGATGTGTATACAGCTGCCTGTATATATGATTATTCATACGTAAAACATAGTATAGAGAAAGGTAGTGGAACGACGACTGCCATAACATAGACGTGGGGCACAGCTCCCACTCAGAAAGACAGCCAGGCTCCGCTGGACCCCGGGCAGACCGGCTAACGCCCGTCCTCCAGACAACATCTGGACTGTGGTGCCACCAGCCAGCAATTTTAGCGAGCAGGAGGGAGAGACCGGACCTTGCACGGACATTTCACGGCGCGGGATCAGAAGTTGTGTTGTCAAGGCAGCTGCAAAGCTCCACACACACCCCTGTGCACGCAAGCACTCCGGGGACAGTCACCCCCTTCGCCCCGAGCCCAGCACGCC
>JAOXNG010000064.1:12076204-12090308 GCA_028566535.1 Scolopax minor
GGGAAATACCTCCTATACCATTCACGTACATTGCTTACATGGAAAACTCCAGCATTTCTGCAGTTACCATACAAGGCGCTTTGGCAGCTGGAAGCATGGCCATGGCCTGGGACTGCATGAGTCACCCATCTGGAGGGATCACCAGTAAGTGTCCTCCAAGCACAGCCCAGGAGCTGCAGATGGACAGGAGAAGCACAGTGGCCTTTGGCCAGTTCCTCCAGGCACAAGTCCATGTCAGAAAGTCAGCAGGATGCCCAGGGGCATGTTGTCCCATGCAGGTGGCCTCGGGTGCTTCCTCAAGTGGAGCCAGACACTACACTGCTGTGTGCAGGACGGATCCATGCATAAATAAATGACTTCAGCCTCCAGGGCTCTCACCAGCACTAAACTGCCATTTAATAACATAAATCACCCACTCAACCAGCCTGGGGATGACGGAGACTCAAGAGCCATCAGCTGGCTCAGCGTAGCCTTCTGAGAAATAGAGAAAGGAGCACTATGCACCAGCCAGGGATGTCCCATGGGCACTGGTGACCACCCCCAGCACACTGAAATGTTGAGCAGGACCCTCGCTGCATGGCAAGCAAGGGTAACATTCAATTTCTTTTTATAGGCTTCCTTCAAATCATTCGGAGAGCCACTTACACAGTTTACATATTTAAGCATATTACATCATTCTGCAAGATTCTGGGAAGATTTGATTCCTTGTTTGTTATTACTGCTTTATTTTGGAAAACACCAGCAACTTGGATGTATCATTAGTATTTTCTGACAATTAGACAAAACATTACAAGATCTCTCCATACAAAACATTTTCAGGTTCATCAAACATAACTGTGTGGGCCATGTCAAGAAATCGGCTTTTTATGTGGTTCTTTATGGCATGGGAGCTGTTAGCCTATCTATAAATGCTTACCAAAGCATCCCAATATAATTTGCCTCTGTGCTGTAATGTAAACACATTTGATCTCGTCTGTAGACAATCAACACAAGATATAAGCTCCTAAACACCAGCTAATAACGTTTAGTTATTGGGAGCTCAAAGATGCTTATTTAGTTATAACTAAAAGCTGCTTTGTGAAATGACCTGCCAGACATTAACACTGATGAGATGTTTTAGGTGTGATTATACAACTATTTCAGGCAAGGAAAACCTCGCCCAAGGGCTCCAGGAATGAGTTTTATGGTGGCTGGTGATGACAGTCCCACCCACATTTCTAAATTATTAAAACTTCCCAACTTCTTCACTTGGTAACAACCTCCTTCATTCTCCTAAAGCACCTTAAAGCTGTTTGGCTGCATTTCCCACAGACTTTTCTGTTATTCAATACTGACTCTTTGCTCAAGACCTCTTGTGTCTTATTTCATGTAAATCATGCAAAATTTCCTCACTGATAATGTCTCTACTCAATGGCAGAACAAAGTGCCATCTGCCAAAAGCCAGGAAGACCCTTGGGGAGCAGAACTACAGAACCTGTGCTGGTTCTCCCCATGAAACTTTGTTGATTTCAATGACTACTTTGGAACATAACATGTGTTGGCCACAGGAATCCAGGGACAAGACCAGAAGATAACGTTTCTCTCCATCTTCAAATCAAATAGGATATACATGAAATCAATACTGCATTGTTACATTCCAGAGCATTTAAATTAGTATTCTTCAGAAGCTGTTGAGCTGCATAGGGCATGTAATAAAATCTGGGCTAAGTGACTGATAATCTACCATGCAGACCTCAAACTTTGGAGCATTAAATTGAAAAGCCCTTTAATTATACCTTGCCTGCTATTATCTCCAAACTCCCAGCACTGTAACACAAAATACAGAATCTGTGGAGGATCCTCTCAATTAATTTGCTCATCAGCTGTTTAGACTGCTTGCTGTATTTTCATATGCTGCTTTGACAATTATTCATATTTTACACTTCTAAACTATTAGTGTTCGCTTTCTTTTGAATTCAAATCCTAGGTAATGCAATGAGAATCCCCCCCAACAAGTTCAATGGACTTTCAGGCAAACCTTGAAGACCTACAATTTCAAGCTGTATTAGCTAGATGTCTTTTTTATTCCTGTATTTTCATGGAATATTGCCAAGGACCTTTACCCATGCAACTTCCTCTGGAGAGATTATTTATTTGTCTCTGTATCTGAATTAATTTACAAATGCGATATTTACATATCTCACATTAATATACAGGTATAAAAGCCAGAGACTAATTTTTCCAGTTCTAGCTGCAAATGACGCTTTAGGTTCTGCATTAGTGCAGGTGCATTCTGCTGGCCAAATAACTACAGCCCCAATGTTGCAACAGCTGTAAATGTCTATTCATGTACCAGTGAAAAAATAATCTTGTCCTTAAACTGGCATTCAAGAGTTCTACTGATGTTGAGCCTTAGGCACTATGCAATGGTTTTTTGCGTGTGTATTCCCAAGGCTGAATATATATTCATGACCCAATAGCACTGGGATCATCTATAGATTGGTTGTATAAGATGAAAAGGAAGCATTCAGAGCTCTTTCTTGGTCAGGTTTCCCTACAGATAACATTGGTAAAACTTAATTCAACAGTAAGAGAAGCTGAGGCAGGCTGACAATGAAGATATTTGGAAATTCCTTCTCTATATCTTAGCAATACTTAATATGACAGCTTGAAATGTGGTTCAAGATTTGCAATACATTTTGATACTTCTTACCATAAAGACATTTCGTGAATAGTCTGGGATGGTTCCAGGACTGTTTTGCTTCATATTGAATTCCCTCAGGTTCCTTTCATTTAACCTTAGTAATGCCATGTATCTGTTTCAAAAAGGCAAACAACTTTGGCAGGTCATAAAACGTCATCTTACTTCACCATAGAGAACTACTGTTAACATGGAGATCTAAAACATCTACACAGACTTCTGTTGCAGTTCAAATTACTATACAAACTCTACAGTGAGTCAATTTTTCCATAATTCTTTATTGACTTGGAAGTTACCTCAAATTGAAATTGAAACCCTATGTGATAAAGATGATCTTTAAATACATCCTCATGCTTTCAGAATTAATGCACAACAGTATTATGTCAGCATAATTACCAAGCAAACAAATATAATCTTACTATTATATCAAAAATATTAAAATGATGACAAGATGGCATTCATTCTTTAACCATTTCATCTGAACTTACTCTGTGGTGCTTCTAACATGTAAATCAGATTATTTAGTTTCATAGGCTAGGTCTTCTTCAAGCAACCAATTTGAAAGAAAGTAGAGATGTCCAATCTTACAAATGGCAAGGGGCCATCTTTCTTTCCATTTCAAGATGAGACCAAACAACAGTATATGGGTTCAATCCTGCTACACAGGGACCAGGACAAAGATGTGCAAGTCGAATATCCTACAGAAACGCTCTGCCACTGGTCCTCCAGGCGTAGGTTTTATTGAAACTGTAAAAGTTTCAACTCTGCTTCTGGTATTTCCACATCCCAAGATCTAAACACATATTTTCCATCTAAACAAGCTTATTTTAGATATAAAGAACCATAGCAATGGACAACCATGAATCCTAAGAACAAATCTTCCCTAAAGGCAGAACTTTTAGAAATGTAACGATGCTGTCCAATGCAAACGCCAAAGAAAAAACCATCTGTTTCAGAGCTCCACACATGACACTGATTACTTCTACCATGTGATATTCACCTTAAATAATAATGGAACTTAATGTTTAAAAGCATTTTGAACAAGACAAAATGGCATATCAAACACACTAAATACTGTAAAGCAAAATACTTTACAGTTTGAGCTGTGATCCAGATTAGGCTCATGGTGAGGTAAAACAATGGAGCACCGAGTCAGAGGTCACAACCCTGACTACCGTGGGTCATCTTAGTGGTAACAGGGGGGAGCTGGGAGAACTTCACCATATGTATTAGAGAAACGACATCACTTTCTGTAGAATGACACTAATTTTTATTAGTAATTTTTATTTTTTCCAAACAATATAAAACATTCCAGTTTGTATCATTTTATGGTCTGATTACTGTAAATTGCTTGTTATTATTTGGATTTCAGGAACAAATATGTATATATTAATCACATGTAGTGGCCATTGTGCTAAAATTGAATACACACACTGGGCTCAGTTCTGGAAAGTCCAAACTCTGGATACGGAATCAAAGGATAAATGAAATGAAGCAGGAGGCAGGGAGCTGAGGCACACAAAGCATTTGCCCATGATCCAACAGGACACTTATTGCAAGGATAAGAACTAACACAGACTTTCTGTCACGTAGCATAAACACATTACCACTCTCCCTCCATCATCTTACGCCTCTACTTTAACTGACAAATTAACCTTAAGCTTAAGCCAAGTTACAACAGCTGGAGAAAAAATACTGGCCCCTAGTTACTACAAAACTTTGTCACAAATCTGACAAAAATAAGTGGTTATTCTTTAATATGTCGATAGCTTTCTTGCTTATTCCCTCTTCTTCCTGATCTTTAACATCTAAACTGTTTGCATGTGACGGTTCAGTTCTTTAATATTATTTGGATTCAATAGTACTTATCTAAACAGTATTTTTAGCTAACATGCAATTTGGATAGGACTAGCATTCCAAATCTAAAATTTATCTTGATTACTTTAAGCTAACTGTACCCACAGGCTCTAAAATGCCAGTTTGGAAACTGCCCTGGGCACAAGATAATAAGAGCTCGTTAATTAACTAGGAAGTTTTAAAAGAAGATCTGATTTAGGTCCTGATTCAGCAAACAAATAACATTAAGTGAGAGTAACCCTGTGGAAAACATGTGAAGTCGTGGCATAAATCACACAACATTAAGTGCACGCTGAAAGCACCTTGCTGAAACAGGGTCTAATTTAAAAGTCTCATGTTCTCTTTAATGGAGTGTACTCCAAGTGCCTGGTGTGTTGTGGTTTCCTCTTCTCTGTTAGGGCAAATGGCCTGAACGCAGGGCCAAGAGCCAGGAATTCCTGCTCCCTTAATCTCCTTCTGAAACTGTCTGTCTGCGTTTTGGACGAGTCCGCTAACATGACTGCATCCCAGATTATCACTTGAAAAATGTGAAAAAAGTTTCTACTCAGCAACTTCCTCTACAAAACTATGGTTAGGATCCCTTTTTATTTTTTTTTTAAAAGGTCTGGGAGATTCACTTTTAAGGTCTCCTAATACAAAAGATTTTCTACTGTCCCTAACCAACTTTCCAAAGTTATTCACTTTGTGTATGCATCTCTTCCTCTACTGTTTTTTTTGGGGGGGGAGTTAGTTTTCTAATTAATAAAAATCATTTAAGAATATTTTTAGCACTGACATCCAGAGGAACAACAACGGAGAAGCTTCTTTCCCACTGCAAAGACCCTGCACAAGATGGATGAGACCCTGAACTGGAGCAGCACTGCCAGGAGATACCGGCTTGTGGCTGACACCCCTTTCACCTTGGCACACTCCCAGCACCAACTCCATCAGATAACCTCTGTGTTCTGCTGCCACACACCACAAATTCAGCACTCCTGTTTGCTTGGGAGAGTTGCCTCCTCACTTCATCTCCCTGATATCACCAACATTTATTATGTCTGAAAAAAATTAAGAAAATAGAAATAAAAGCGAATAGGTCCCTAAGGAGATCCGACTTGCAATTCCAGTGTGACGCTTTAGATGTTCCACAGGTGGGTAGTTCTTCCTGACACAACTCATCCCACCAACTTTAATGGAAATGCTCAGATACTAGCTTACCTGGACACTACTGGATACATGGCACAGTGGAAAATATCAAGAAAAGGAGAATGAAGGGGAACTAAAGATCATGATATGGATTTCTCTCTTTTTACATATCCCAATGCTCTCGGTGATGTTGTACGTCTGTATCTAGTGGTCATTACTGAGATTTGTAACTTCAGGGAATGGTCAGAAAAAGGGGGACAATCAGAATAGATGAGGAAGAGAGATTTCTGAAGAAGGATCTCATAGGAAGGACAGAGGTTAGAAAAAGAAGAGAATACCATTGTTTTTCTCCGTAACAAATGAAGCAAATGAACCTTGTTGTTCATATGAGATCATAGCATGGACTATGCATCAAAAAGAAGAGAACTTCAGGGAAATAAGGGCCAATGCGGAAAAAGCAAGTGTGGCTCATACTAAACTGAGACATCTCTCTCATTTAAGTCCTTTCCTGGTGTCTCTTATTCTCCAGAAAATGATACACTGAAAGCATTCAACAAGTCCTCATTAATTCTCATAGCAGATATAAGTGTTCCTTACATGACCCACTGCTGCATTATCTGATAATAAGCACATTAAGAAAATAGAAGAGTATAATCACAGGCTTTGAGACAAGACATTGCTCTCTTCTTAACCATGGCTTAGACATTTTCAAACAGTATTTCTTACACTGTTATACGAGAGTCCAGCTGATGCATTTTTTTTATCTTGCGCATTCTTCCCTTGAAAGTAACGGATGGTTAAGTGTAAGTATAAGTTAAGATGTAAGCATTAAGTGTAAGATGAACAGCATAAGAACAATAACTGCCAGTACTGCTGTTACCAGAAAAATCATTCCCACCATTACAGGTGGAGAGAAGATTATTTTTACTTTAATTGAGTTCCTGGGATAATATTTTTCAAAAGCACAAAAATGCTCACACAACTATGACCTGCATATTATGTTATAATTTGGAGCTTTACCAAGGCCTAATACTCACACTAGGGAAGAGGGGGAGAGAGAGAGAGAGAGAGAGGCAGACTTCTCTCCCATCACTGCTTTTGAGGCTGACTTGAATTTATTCTGAATTCAGAAATCTGTCAGCTCGCTGTCTCACCCTGAACCACTGGGAGCACAGGCGTGTGTGAGCTCCTCTGTGTGAAGGCAGCCGGGTGAAAATATTTTGCCTGATCACCATATTTAGGGGTCTGTCATATTCCCTGAACAAGCTGCAATTTCACTCATGAGTGGAGAAAGCAGGTAGAGCCACGCAAATGTAAGCAGCTACATAATGGTTGCATCTGTTTTAATTTTTAGTGGCTTGTCAAATAATGATTGTTATTAAAACAAAGTGTATTTTGTCACAGATGCTTGCAGCAAAGACTAATTGGCTGCACAATTACCAGGCTGTGGCTGAATAGGCGCTGGTGCAGAAAGCTGGGTCTGCTCAGGGTCAACACTCCTGCAGCCTGCTCAGGATGGGGAAAGCCCAGGGACCGTGATGGGCTGCTGGTTTAAACCCCCAAAAATAAGAGTCAGAAAAAGACCCTGCAAAACCAGGGTTTAGTACCACCAAGGAAAAAAATGCTTTGACTTGGCCCATTTCTGGGGTTTGATCTCAAGCTTTATGAGTGTGATAGAAGACACTCTCCGAGTTCACGAATTCATACAGTTTTGGGAGGTGTGGTGCCAGGGGAGGTTTGCCGTGTGAACCCACGCTATATGTAGCCCCATAAAGCAACAACAATCAGGAGCTGACACAGCTCACTTTGCCTGGAACCTAAGAGGAAGAAAGGATGAAGCTGTGACTCTCCAAGCAACTCTTCAGTCCCAGATCTCATCTGCCCAGAGCTTAGGAGGAAGGTTTTTATTCAAGCAAAGCTTTCATTGCTTGACTTGCTTTTAAATAGTAACACCAAGCCTTGTGCTCCACTGAAAAGTTTCATCCGCTCAGGTTGCATGTGGTCTACGTAACTGGAAGCCAGTATTTTTTAGACAAACATTGATCTCTGAAAGCCTCTCATTACTTCAATGAATCAGACCCAAACCAACATTCTTCAGAAAAGTGAGTGTTTAAAAAGAAATTTTCCATATTTTTAATTCAGTATGATTTGTCCTCCTTTAGAAGAAATTTTAATTACATTTCAGTTTTGAATTTATTTCAACAAGATGCATAAGATATTAGTCTTCATTTAGACTATGTCACTGGAAGCATTTCATTACATGATAAAAATCCCCACAAGCCTGTCTGGCCTCAGGGTAGAAGTGACTGGAATGACATTTCTGTATTTTTAGTTTGAGAATTAAATGTGTATGGGCTGTAGCTCCAGTCCCTTGTGGCAGACATCCTCCAGGAGGAGATGGCACAACAGGCTCCACGACAAAGGAAAGGAAAGTTGGTGATGGAAGGGAGGCAAGAGACTAATGACAGCCAAACTTGCTCTGAATTTTATAGACACATGGAAATGCCTGAAGTATAACCACGTTGAAAAGGAGGAGCAACCACCTGGCACATCTGATGGGACTGCAAACAGGAGTCAATAATCCATAGGAATATATAGTGTTAGAGAAATTGCTAAGCATTTCTGCAACATAACCAGCTTCAGGAAGGATGGATGAGACAACTGCAGTAAATAGACTGACTGTGAGTGCACAGTACTAACAAGCCTTAGCTACCAGATCTTCTGGGCTGTATTCTCTGTTTTAAGATGTACAAATTCAGGCATGAAATAAACCTCCTTCACTCTGCACTGATACTACATTTGAGTGAGATTATTCAGCATCCAAATTATACGCTCAGCAAGATCACCTCCATTTTGATAATTGCCTTATGAATGCATAACATGGCAGCGTGGGGATTTGTATTCCCAGGAACGTCTGCTATCAGGCATCAATCGTTAGTCTGCCGAGGATGTGGAGCACCGGTTGATAAAGAAGAGGCACACAGAACTCCTAGAAGGTTATCAACAAGAATCTGATCCTCCCTGGTTTCACTGGGCTCTTGCTCCATAGATGCTGACCCAGAGATAAATTTTGGGCATGGCCCTCTGTTGTATGTGATACAAAAATCATATTTCCCAGAGGCTACACAGGAAAAGGTCAGGTATTGGGACAATTTTTACAGATCTGGTAGAGAGCACAGCCCTGCACCCCTCCCATGGTGATGCAGTGATAATACATCCAAAAGGGATGTTTTAGAGACACTGTTAGTCTTGTTGGGAAAAAAAAAATCAACTTAAGATAAATACTTTACTTAAGGCTTGCAAATAACTTCTCTCCATAGGATGCAGAAGGAGACAGGATCTGGCATCCCTGAAGTGAAAAAGACTTGAATTACTCATCACTCCCTTAACCTCAGATACTCCAGTAATTGCTGTGAGTCAGTGAGGCACTTCCAGTAAGCGCTCTACACAGGAGCTGATATCCTCTCTGCTCTTTTCCAAAATAGCAATCACTTGAGTGGGAGCAGTGCTGATGTGTGCATGGATGTGCTTGGGAGTGGTAGAGGGGCTGGGTGGGGGAAACTGGGTGCCTGCTCTTTGCCTGGCTGAGGGGGCAGAGCATGGCCCACACGGCAGATGATAGGTGCTGCACTGCAAAGTGGAGCTTTACAGATGATGCCAGAGGTACACATTACACCGAGGAAGGGGAATGTAAAGGAGAGTTTTGGAGGTGAATTCATCCCTCAGAGCTACAGTAATAATTGTCACTGGTTAGAGGAACAGAAGTGATAAACTGGCCACACAGGCAGTGGCTCCTCACCTCACAACAGTTAGAGTAGGTGCAGCTACTTTAGCATCACAGCACAGGTCTGGAATGCCCTTCTGAAGAAGTCTCTCACCTGCTCCCACTTACTGTACTTTGATTTGTGCTGCTGAGGGGTTTTTTGGGCACCCAGTGTGCGTCCTTTTGGATGATGCTCACATGGCTGATGCACACACACCACAAATGGGTGATGTGGGTATCCACGGGACCAGTCCAAATTACAACAACTAATATGTACAACGTGCAACCTCCACACCAGATTCACTCCTCCTTGCACATTATTTGCTACCATACCTGTAGCAGCATGTACCAGTTGGGGATTCCTCATAATTTCTGAGTGTCCTGAGATCCAAAAGCAGAACCAGCATGTGGTCCCTTCCACAAGATGCATTTTTCAAGAATGAAAATCTGCTCTATCCTCTATCACTTAGTCGACTGTAAATTGGAAAGTGCTGAGCACAGCTAGCAAGTGAACAAAATGATTGGTCAGATAGATGGTTTTCTTCAGCTATAAAAAGAATTCAGATCTTATCATATTTTAGGCACGGAAAATATCTTACTCAAAGAATTACCAGCCCAGCCAGGAAATGCCTGTTGTCACCACATTGCATCCTGTGGCTACTAAACACGCAGAAGAGGGAACAGTCATGCACGGGTCTCCATCACCCATTTCATCACCCCAAGACACCGCTCTGAGGTTTTAGAAAAGTTCAGTGCTTTTTCTTCTTCTTTTTTTTTTTTTTTCTGCACACAGATACAACAGAAATTTATTCTACAATATTAGATTAATTTGAATTTCTCTCACATTTTCCTACAAATACAAGAATACTTGAAGACATGCAGCCATGAAACCAGGAGGTGGTTTCATTCAGAGGCTTGCACAATCTCAAGGGTTGCTACCTCTCTCTCATAAACAGGGATGCTCTTGGAGACTTTTTTTCGTGGTCTTGTTGCCAACTTAGGTAAGAGCTGTTCTTGCAAGTCAACTCAGCATTACTGCAGCTGGATCATTTTCACCGCAGAACCCAAACTTTTGGCTTCCAAGAGACTCTGTCCTGTTTGGCATGTTTCCCCTGACAGAAATGTGCCTTCAATCCCTACTGCTGCAACTATTAAATCTATACATATGGCCCTGATTTGCAACTTCTCTGAAACTCCACTTCTGAATCTGGTCCATTTGTTCAGTCAAAAGGGCCAAAGTTAGTACTGCAGGTAACCACAACTCAGAGCTGCAAATCAGCATAGAAATGATAATCCAGTAGAAGCAGTAACAGTCAAGAACCCAGATATAGATCCCATAAAACCAAACTACTTAGGCCAAAAATCCTTCAGCAGATGCCTTATGAGTAACTTTTTAGAAATCATAATTTGAAAACCATTGGACAGATCAGCAACCAAAAGATAACATCACTGAGAGCCCAAACCAAGTGGGCTTTCTATTTTTTCCTATAACCAAGCAAGACCATATTCTGTTCTCATCTATAGCCATAAGGATCGCTAGTCTCAGCAAACACCCATCCAAGATTTACATTCATGAAACACAGAAAAATTAAGTTCTGGTTATTTCTGTGGCTGAAACTTTTTTCTTGGACACATAGGAAAAGCTATGATACAACTTCAACACTCTTAGGATAGCAATGAAACACAAGAGAAGTTTTCTTATATCCCAACATTACTGCAACAACAGCAAGGAGAATTGAATCAGAATTAGAAAGTTGAGAGGGCAGATGGTTTGCAGATGAAGATATAGATAAATCACCATGCAGATGGGATGGAACAGAGAAGCCAGTAAATTTCCACTTTTTTGTGCTGGATCTCTCCATTCCATTCTCAGTTACTCAAAAATCCCATCTGAAAGGCAGCAAGGAAATACTATAGAATGATGCAGGAGACAATAAGTGAATTACAATGTTCAGAAATGAAGGCATCCCAATCACTTCCATCAGAATTACAAGAAATTCATTAAATTGGCACTGGGCCAACTGGAACAAGCAGAATTAGCTGAATAATGAAATGTTAGTTATTCAGTTTTGCCTTCTATTTCACCCAATCAACTGTTGGCAAACAGTCTGTAACGTCCCCATTCACACACACAAAAAACCCAACCAACAAACAAACAAATGAGAAAAAAAGAGATACGGACATATTTGAGAGAGGCCAGAAGACATGAGTGCAAACATGCAATGATCCAGAACATACAAGCTCCTAAGGAAGACTGAGAGATGGGGTTTCTTCATCAGAGAGGAATATATAAAAACATGCTGAGTTTTCAAATATGTGAAAAGACATCTCCAAACTTGCAGATTCCTTTTTAAATTTCTGTAAATGAGATAAAGTTTGAAGAAGAACATTTGAAAACAAGGCATGTTTAATAGTGAATGCACTAGAATAGACCCCATTGCAAGGGCTGTGGCCTTCTCCATGTTGGAGTTGCCAGATATAACACTAGAGTTACTGTCCCAACTATGAAGTAGGGAATAGATTAGACAACCTCTTGAGGTCCATATTTTCTATGATTTGCTTTGCAAACAACCTGCCTCCAACTTTGGTAAACAACTTTTCAAAAGGTGGTATGTTGATGTTGAACAATAGGCTGTTCCAGTGTCCCCTGTCTGAGATGGTGGGCTTTCATATACTCCCAGTGACATAAAACATGAGTGTCCTCCTATGCAATATCCAGTTGTGAAACATCAGACACCTGACAGCAACATCATTGTGACAAATCCTAAAGGATCCCAGGAGTCTTAATCAATACATGTTTCCTTGAAAATATCCTTGTAATTCATTTTGCAGTGCAGGTAGCAAATGGTTTAAACATGGAAAGGGTCATTTTAGGTAACTCTCCAAAGGGTAGCCTCTATTACCTGCAAGTTTGAGAAATATCCATTACAGATGGCCTTTAAACTTGGTAATGAGCCACATTTAATAGGTTGGGGGGAGGTGGGATGGTTTATAAGTAAATTTGAAACAGACTCTCCAAGTAATGAAACAAAGTTGGCGAGCTAGAGTTTCACCATGTGGCTGAGCGCTGGCATCACAAGAATGTGGGGGTGCTCAGGGCCCTGTGTCTGTCCCCAGCATTTGGCAAAATGCCGCTATTCTGTTTCTACTGCCACATGAGGCTTTTATGTTCATAGGATTTAAACGTTTCCTGTTCCTGCCCATCCATTTATCATTTTCTGAATGAAAACCCAACAAAGATTTTAACAAGCCCATAGTTACTTCAGGCACCTCCGTTTTAGGCAATAGCTAGAGACAACAGATACAAGAACCTGGAATACATGTTAGTCATGCTAGCATTTGATTCTCAAATTAAATCTAACCAAGGGGCAATTTAACTACATACTTGAATAAAAACACCAGGAATAATTCTGGACAGGACTGTATCCCATTGTCTTTACCATGATCTATCTATAATCTGCTTTTCCCCTAGGTATCACTGGGGCGTAGTAAAAACCTAATAGTATTTTGCAGCTCAGATTATCCTGTGCTTAATCAACCTTTGCTTTCCAGATTTCCCAGTTTGCAAAACTAATTATAATGAATTGGGCAGCATATATACGCGCTACTGCCCTTCACCGTATTAAAAAGGACTGCCCTGATATGTACTACTGGTCAGTGATAAGTCAATAAACACAGACAAATTTGAACAGATGTTCCTAGCAAAGAGCTTGTGCTTTTGGAAGTGGAGGATAATGCTCCATCCTTGCTGCCCTTTTGGCATTAGGCTTATCTTCTGTTGCAGAGAAGAAGGATCTTCCAGATAGACAGATAGATAGGTATCTTCTGTCTTCTACATAGAGGGAAGATAGACAGATATCTTCTAGATATCTAAGGACTGTTTTGGTTTTTTTTTTAAATTATCATCAGTGTTAATCATAGCTGATCTGCTGTATGTGTTCACATCATTGTTGCAGGAATATAACAGACACCCCCAAGCATGTAATAAATATATACCTCCTACTATCTGACTGGTAGGAAGGAACAAAACTACAGTTAGTCTTAAAATAGTTGTCCATAGACTTTACACCCAGATCTAAACAGGCAAATTTGAAGGCAAAAGTTTATGGTGAAAAAATAAACCACTCTATGACTGAATACAGTAAAGCACTCAAGTGAAAAAGACTTACATTCAGCCTTGCAGCAACACTTAACATTTTTACTCTACAGAGCCAGATATCTGTCCTCAAATATTTTTGCTTTTCTCATCTAGATTAAAACTCCAGCAGAATAAAAACCATCATCATCAACATAAAAAGATCCCTTGACTGCTGACCTGATTTTTTTTTTGTCCCCTAGAAAACAACCATTTGAAACTCTGATTAAATGGGATGCACAGGAACCTACTCTCTTTTCCCCAGCGGTGACAAAAATAGCTTTTCTGAGCAAGCACATCAAGAGTAAACACAAGCTGCTACAATAAAAGAGAAAGTTTGGTTTCGTAATTCTTCCTTGTGCAAGGAAGCCTTTTAAAGAGAATATTAGGTTAGGCAGGACCCTAGACAAAGCAGGGGAAGTCCCCTGGCAGCCACACAATAAATGGCAGCACTATTAACATTAGGTCATAACCTCCGTGTCGCCGAGCCTTTGTGTGCACTGAGCCTGGTGTGCTCAGAGCCTCCGACAGCTGTTCCAGGGGA
>JAOXNG010000064.1:12090408-12101462 GCA_028566535.1 Scolopax minor
CCTGGTGCGCTCAGAGCCTCTGACAGCTGTTCCAGGGGAACACAGGGTGAAAGAGAAAAGCAGAAGCCAGCAAGGGGTTAAAAACCTTGCTTTGGGTTTTTTTTTTTGCTGTAAGCAGCACCCCTTGAACTTGCTATTATCTTACTGCCACCTCCTCCAGACCTGTCCAAAAACACAGAAGTGTGTGTAGGTCTCTGAAATAAATGTAAACATGCCAGGTGCTTTCTTTTCCAGTATAAAATAGCTGTGTCCTCCTGCGTTTCCAACACTTGCGTCAGAAATCCATCATCCAGACTTTATTCAAAGACACCATCAGTTCAGGACATAGATTATCTGCTCGTGTATTCTGACTTTTGAGATTTTTTCAGTTAATAAAAAGCAGAATTTATAATTCCTCCGTTCAAAGCAGCAAGTAAAACAGCATGCTGCTTCACACCCCAATAACAAATTTATCTTAAACATCATATGTATCATGAACATTATCCTTACAATCTTTTTTAAGAAATAAAAACAAGCATTCTTTAGTCTCATGTTTTTTCTCAAGGCACTAGCAATATATTATTTACGAATATAAACTATAGCCAAAGTCCAAACATTGCATATAATAAAAAGATGCAGCTTTTTTGGACCATCTTGTGGCTTATTGCCAAAAAGCATAAAACTATTTTCCTATCAGGAGTTCATATTTATTCCTGAGGAGCAACATGCACTGGATGGAGTTGATGCATAATTCATAAGGGAAATACTCCTTTACTACAACTAGGGAAGTGCTCACTCAGAATGGCAAAACCAAGAAAATCTGGGGAAAGGACAAAGTCGTGCTTTAAACTAATTCTTTGGGATGTCCTGATGGCATTGCATAGAGTAAAACAGCTTCCTTCAAAAGACACTGCTACATCTGCATGGACTGTGAGGGAGTTTAGCGAGGCTCATGCCAAGTGGCCTTGGTAAACAGGAATGAATAAAACAAAAAGTAAAAATGCATTTATTTCTCTGATTACCAAAGCCAGGTCTGTACCCAGTTTTTATTTACATGTGACTGGTGGAAAGAGATGTGATTTAACACCAATACAGTTATAAATACACTGTCCCAGTGCAAGCCCTGCTGTAGGCATCATGGGATGATTGCAGTGCTCACCTCTGTCCATGCAGGTAGACCTTGCCCTGGGGAACAGCATCTTTAACTACCCAAAATGTGGTTACGTTAGGGAGTGATGTATTGCTTTAGTAGCACTGGTGGGTTTACTAGTGATAAAACTCCCCAAGAGACAGGGCCTTAGTAAACTACTCTGGGTATCTGGCAAACTCAGGAGATGATGTGTCCTGTATCATGAAAGAGCCTGTAATCACAGTTTGTTGCTGAAATGCTACAGACTGAGGTCCCTGTTGCTCTGCAGAGCATAACGTCAACAGCAAACACAGCCAGCAAAGAGATTGCTGTGGGCCTGAGACAAAACAGAAACTTTTTTAAAATTAAAAAAAAAAAAAAAAGGGCAAGAAAAAAGCAACTCCCATCACCCTTGCATTCATCAGAAAACCTGGTTTGTTTTCTATTAGTCTTGCCTTAATCTGGTAAAATCAGACCTTTTACTTCTTTATGAAACAGGCCTGGCACTAGCTCTTCCCCCCCTCCCATGCATAAGACAGGACAAGGTTCAAGACCTCATAGCTCTTCAGTCATTCACAGCTTTCCAAATAAGCTTGCTATTAATTCCCCCATTCTCTCCCTTGAGTCGCACAGAAAAGCTGCACACCCATTAGTAACTACTAACCAAGCCTAATCAAATATTCTAGCTGAGTTTGGATGTAGCTATTCAGTTTGGGATGTTTAAATGTAATTACAGGCAGCAAGACTTTTTGACATGACAAATATTTTTTAATAACATTACCAGAATTGTTAGTTCTGTTTTCACTGTGAAAGCAAACAGAGCACTTCCAGCTGGAAAGTTAACATTTATCCTTACAGTAGGCTAAAAAAGACAGACTCTGGCAGCCATGCAGCCAAGGAAACTGCCTCCACTAACCAAGGAGCGATGGTGCTTCCAGGGAGCCTTCTGCAGCCAACTTTTCTGCAGTTCAGAGTAGTGAACCATTACAAAACTTCATGTAATAATAGTTCATACCCTTCTTTCATTGTTTTTTTCCCCCAGTACCTTCATAATATCCCTCTTCTCACAAAGTTGAGCCTTAATGAAAATTATTATTTCTTCAGAAAAGGAAACACTGAGTTACACAGCAAGGAAAATCTTCCAACACTAAGATGATAGACTAACACTGAGCACAGAGGGGTCAGAAGGGGGAAGGTGCATACTAAAAACCTTTGTGATCAGAGCTGACAACAATAGATTTTTGTTCACTTACGCTCATTGTTTAAATTGTATTCTACTGCAAGGAGTCTGGGCGCCTTTCAAATGTAAATATTTTACAAGAGAATACCATATGGGAGACACAGCTGTTTGTTTTTATTAGGAAAAAAAATTGAATCCTTTCATTTTGCAAAGATTTTTTTTTTTTTAAAGCCCGACTCATAGTTATATGCCAACAGTTGAATTATCTTAATTCAAATTAATCCCTAAGTAGTTGCAGGAAATGTTTGAAGTTGGGGTTTTGCAGTTGTTAAGCGCTTTAAGAAGTTGTAAAGGAAATCAAGATTGCAAGATGTTTATACATCAGTGTTTTCCCATGCTTGATAAAAAAGCACACTGACTCCTTACACATTACTACAGGTGACATATGTAGAGTTCAATAAAGCATCATGACATTTAAATAGGTACATAAGCAACATAAAGTACAAAAATAATACCAACTGGCCTAAAATCAGAGAGCAGCAAAAGCTTCAGAGTAACTAATTCTCTTGGCAAATTAAGCCTCTAATTTTGTTTACAGATTATTCAAACAAAACCTTGCACATTTTCCCAAATATGTTGCTGCTGAAAATAATTTGCCAAATAATACATGTACAGAGAGCTAACGCAGAAAAGAAATATGTTCCTATGCTATCATTAAAAAACTGAGTTTGCACAGGACACACAAAGAACTGTGAGCAGGAACGGGGCATCCACATCCACAAGACTCATGTGTTAACGGGTCACAAGAACCTGCTTCTGTTTTTTGGGAGAGCCCTTGCTGTGCTGGTCTTTCAAGACCAGAGAGAATATACATGCACGTCTCACTTTTATTTATCCTGCTAACTCTTTCCTTTTTATTATTTTTTTTGCTGTATGAGGATAAGTCACCAACAAACATGCATCATACTGGAGAACATCACTACTGAAACACTGTATCTGTTCAGCCTTAAACCAACCCAAGGAAGGACTGATACAAATAGAGGGACATCACGGAGGGAATATAAGACCCAGAGACCTGATGACTGACCCTTCTACAGGATGCTCTTCCAGTGAACAGTGGTTTAAGAGCTTTCTCTGAAACAAATTCTAATTAAACTGTTTTGTAACCTTTTTGCTGGACTTCTCTTTTATTATTTCATTTAATCTCTTTCTGAATCCATTTATAATTTTGATCCCTACAAGCTCCTGTGACAATGAATTTTCTAGTTTAATTATGTGCTGGCTTGAAAAACCATTTCCTTCACTTTAATACTTCCCTGCCATGCAAGATGTGCTGTAAAATGTGCAGTGCCCTATGGAGTCAGCCAAAAGTAAAGGTTTTAATGTGAGGTCCAAAAGTGCAGAAGCTGAAAAGTGCTGAGAGCTTCATCTCTACAGCTCTGGAAATCGATTGCTGCCTGGAGTTGGGCACTAAACAGAGGTGGAGAGTGGAAAGAGAAAGGAAGCACGTTTTTGGAGGAAACACGCATTAGTTAAAAATTACACCTGAGAAAACATTAAATTTTTTATTAGCTAGAGCCCCTAGGTGAGCAGGTCTGAATATTAGAAACCAGCCACTGAATCATTTAACCCTCCAGCTCACCAGCACCCAAAGCCCTCCACTGTGCTGCACTGCAACCTTCCTCACGTACTAGTGAAGGAAATGGAAATCCTTGTACACCAGCCAAACACTCCCTGCACCTTCTCGTGCTCCCGCTGCTGCTGCTCTTATCCCAACCACCCTGGGGCTTATTTGATTCCCAGAAAACAAAGGCCGGCACTATGGTGTTGGGTGAGGATGGCTGCTCTCCTCTGAGGGTCCATGTAATCCATCCAGAGGATGGGACAGCTGCTGCCCTATCCCTGTTGCTCTGGGTCAGCAACACAGGCTGCATTCCTCCCAGCTGTAGCTATTTATCTTTTCACTATCTTTTACCACCATAAACATAGTAACATCCGCTTCGGAGAGCTGGACATCTGAAATAAAATTACAAGTAATGACTGAGAAAATTCAGGTTGGCATCCCCACATCCCAAACAGGGAGCAGTATGGGGCGACCCAAGCTGCTGCAGGTGGACAGGCTCTGTGTTGTCCTAGGGAGGTTATTATTTCTCTGAGCTACACACATTTGGCTCTCCCTGTAGGAGACTGTAACTCAGCCCAACTCTTCTGCACTGGCCTGAAGGTAAGATACGTTATGGACTGACCACATACTTAAAATTAATTCTGTCTCTCAATATAGCTGGCACACGTGGGCCAAGACGGGAAGTCCTTATCCCAAAATAAACAAGCTTTGGCATAGCCCCTGAAGGACAGCACAAACTGCAGAGCAATGACAGTTTGCCTAGTATATGTTTACATAAGGTAAATCTCACTGATTCTCCTTTATCCCTCCACATGGTCTCTGGGATTGCATTTTCTTCCTGATGTGGGCAAATTATTCCCTTTATAGGGGAAGGCTGAAACCTGAAATCACTTATGCGTTATCTTTCACCTCCCTATTCCTGCACAAACCACTGTTCCAGCCCACTTTGCACACTTCTCTCTAATATAGCATCCTTCCAAAGAGCACCTGCAGGCTCTTCCCAAAGCAAGTGACAGTGGCAAAGCTGGGTAAGACCTATTCACACTACAAACACTGATGTCTAATGTCAATTTACACTAAGAAGCAATCCACATATGTTACAGCCTATTTAGTAATGCTACTGAAAAGCCAGTCCATATGAGGGCACTTCCCTTCTCGGTGGATTTGTGTTTCATGGAATCACAGAATTGTCAGACTTGGAAGACACCTCTAGAGATCATCTAGTCCAATTCCCCTGCTAAAGCAGGGTTGCCCAGAGCACGTTACTCAGGACTGCATCCAGGCGGGTCTTGAAAATCTCCAGAGAAGGGGGACTCCAGTTTGACATTCAATAGTAGAATTCAGCACAGAAAGAAAAAGTTTTAAAAGATAAAGCAACAGGATTTCTCTGGACAATTGGCAACAGAGGGGTTACTGACGTTCAAATGCATGCTCCAGGCAAGAGCTGATTTTCTGACACTATGCCCCAAACCATGTTGTTCTTATAATAAAATCACTCAGGCATCAGTCATGAGGTGGAAGACTACACTGAAATGGTACTCCCCACACTGTATCTTTTTCATTTGCATCATTTACTGCTGGGCATCTGAAAAGAAAGGATGGCTTATGTAAGAGCCTTACCCAGATCTGGGAATGTTTTTCATTTCTCCTTCGACACAAAATCTTTTTTCTTATAAAGGGAAAGCCAATGTTTTTTCAAAGCTGGACTATACAAATTCAGACATTTCCTCTTTCTGGATGAAGTATTTTGTAAGAGTAAGAGCAAGTTATCACTTTGGCCCCATGTTCAGGTTGAGAAACACAAACAGTTTCTTTGATATTCATGAAAAACTAACATCTGTGGAAAGGGCAGGTCTCCAGAATGATCTCTTTTTCTTACAAACAACAAACCTATCTGTAATGACGCAGGGACCCCTTAAATTTAGTGCTTGTAGGAGTGATGCAGAACATCACAAGCCTTTTTCTCCTGCCAGAATGAATGGGCTGCACATTTTGAGGCTGTGTTTAAAGAAGCTGCCCTATTGCTGGCATAGGTACCACTGCCCTGCTGTGATGGCATCAAACTAGCATTAGGTTTTGAGAGGTACGTGATTGCACAGGAACCTAATGCAGAAGAATTTACATCTCACAGCACAGAAGAGGTTCACTATCTAACTAAACAGCACTGCTTAACCACTGAACTGACTGCATTTGGCTATCAGTCTACTTCATTGAGCACAGCTACTTATTATTCCCGTTCAAAGGTGTAAGACTGTAGGCTAGCTCCACCTCAGTGCCTTCCTCCAGCAGTCTGAGAGATTATAATGAAAGTGTTTATTAGGACTGAAAAACATCAATCGAGGTTTGTTAAGGTTTCTTAACTCAGTTTGCACCTCAGCTCTCCTTGTTGGTATGAAACATCAGTTTTCCATGCAGGGCACAGCTCCTCTACCCAGCTCAGGAAGGACTCAGGCTGAAATTTCTGAGAGAGCCAAGGGGAAGGTAAAACAGAATTGAGAGCTTAGTGAAAATAAATGGAGATGGAAATCAGTGCCTTGCAAATCCTAATGAGGATCTGTCCCATGTAACATGGGTCACGGGGCGCTCATGAAGCCCAGGCCAGGGCAGCCACTACTGACGTAGTGGCGTAGGTACCAGATGATGTGCTATACTACCTTTGACTCTGGATTCACAGAAATTGAAGCAGCAACTCCAAGACTGTGGCAAGACAAATTTAAAAGAATAGATTCAGGCAGGGGCAGAGGGATACCATATGTTGCCTGCTTAAATAAAAACCTGCTGAGAAGCAGCATGCAGATGTACAGCACAGTGTGTAAACAAGCACTTAGTCCTTCAAAGGATATTTTCTCCTTTCAAAGGTCAGCTGGTGACAAAAATCTCCTGATCCTGCCCTTAAGTCACTCATTGTCTTAAACAAAATTCTTCAGAGAGGCACAGGCAGCCTAAGTGTCACTTGCCAGCTCTTTCCTCCACAATTTGTATGCCTTGTATATTCAGACATGAAGTTCCTTCTGGTAGGTGAGGGTTACACCTCTTATCCCAGGAATGAATGAGCAGCCCCTAATATAACATGACCCTGAACGTGGCTGTTCATACATACCATAGCAACACAACTCTGTGTGACATGTTCTCTACACCATTGCTGTCTGTGGGTTTTGGACAGGACCCTCTCCCTTGCCAGATCTAGCTATTGGTTTCAGTACCTGTGAGAAATATTTGGTGAATATCTAGAAGTTACAGTTCAGATATACATTAATAATAATGACAAAATGAAACCAGTAAGCTTCCAATGTAATTGCTTCAAAGTCAGCAGCGAAGAAATTGTTACCTCGAATCCAAGTTTCTACATAGGCCATTGCCCCCATATCCATCAGTATGAAACAAGCAATCAGAGAAGCTATTCCAAAAGAAGAAAAATACATTTTGCACTAGCAATAAACTCGCTACAAATGATTTTCAGTAATTCATTAATAATAGCATATTCCCCACTTAGGACTCAAGTGCCATGGAATAAAAATAAGCTGCTGTTGCCAATTGGAAAACTAGCTCCATATGTATCTGTTGGAGTTATAACAGGCCTAGTGTCCAGGTGTAGAGGTTATAATTTTGTCAAGGAAAGACCTATCACTTCTGGAGGTACCTAATCAACACGAACACAAGTTGGTGTGCTGTCCTCCCTGCTGCCAGGCCACATCAGGATATTTGTGTGTTTTAGCTGCAGCAGTTAACGCAGCAAAGCACAGGCTTCAAAAGGCCTTTTAACATGCAACTCATTAATTTATGTATTTTATCAAAATACTTACAAGGCTACAATGCCACTCCATAACCTACACCCACACAACCCACTGCCTGACTTCGCAAGTCTTTATATATAAACTTTCTAGCTACTGAAATCAATGGAAAATAAAAATCTACACATTTTCATTAATCTGGACCCTAAATTCTTACTCATTTCAGTAGGGCCCTTGAAGCCTAAAATAAAAGGCTGATGGTATTGGTATTTCAATACATTCTCAAATCTGGATGCCAGGCAGCAGGCACCTGGATGGGATCTGGGAAAGACCTTAGACCCTCCTTGAGCCTTTTGGTGTCATCAAATGATGATAAATAAATAAAATTATCAGACTTATAACTTTGCTTGCTGTCATTATCTCATATGGGATCAATCTGAAACACTAGGAATGCAACAGCACTGAAATCATCAAGGAGGGGGGAAAGAAAGATCAAGTCGATGCTTCAAAATACAGCAAGAACATGGGGAGTATATTATGCTAACACATGACACGTTTTTGTCAGAGACACGGCATTATTCAAACAAATGACAGAAAGAAGTGAGGCTGGAAAGAGCAGTTCCCCAGTGTGCAATACTTTTTTGCTTAGTTCAGACTAGAGCTGAGATAGCTAACAGTTGTTTCTTCAGGAAAAGAGACGCCATGAGGCCAGTCTCTCATGAGCTGGTTTAGCACTGAGTCTTTCCCTACTGATAACTAAAGAGATCAAAAAGGCTTTCTTCCAAATCGCCAATGATTTTTAAAGTAAAAACTTAAAAAAAAATTTAAATCACATGTTTACAGATCCTCTCTATTTAATCACTGTAAATGTCTCTGAAATATCAGACAAGATACCTGCATAAGAAGGGGGAATTAATTTCACCTCCTTTCTCCAAACTCTGTTTGGTTTTCAGGTTTCACATGTTGCACTGATATCAACTCTCTCCTGGCAGATGATGTGATAATTAAACACCTTCCGATTCCCAGAGTCCTCAAGCTCTCTCTCCTTCCCATCCAGCATTTCAAGGACAGGCCTGGCATCAGGGCAGGATGCATGGCTGATTCTGGGAGCCCGGGACAGGCGTGAGGCACATGCCTTTCCTGCCACACGACCAGACGAGTTCACGTCTTCTCCTAAAATATCCACTTCATCAGAACACATTCATGATGGTACTAACTAGGACACAATCTGGTTCAGTGTTTAATAACTCTGTCATTATGCTGTGAATTTGCTCTGGTCATGTACATCTAACGTGAGTAGGAGCATGATTTCAGCACTGCAGCTATAATGATGCCAATTTATAATATTCTCCTGACACCAACAGTTGATGATAAGGTTCCTGGGAAAAATTTCCCTACTACACAATATAAGATCTGCACAGAGTTGTTATTCTGCCTTTATAATATGCCCTTTGACAGTTTCAGTTTACTAACAATAGCTACAGAGTTGACATTTTGATTGATATTTTGTCATGTTTTTATCCTCACAAGGTGCAAGAAGACACATAATTCAGATCTGGCAGCTACAGGTAATCATTCAGCAAATCATGCTGCTAGCCAAGAACAAACAAGGAACATTATGCCAGTGAACCTCATCCATTACAAGAAGTTAGCAAGGATGTATTATACAGGATAGGTTTTACAATAAATTTGCAGAAGTGGAAGTGAGGAATTTGACTCCCATTGGGAGAAGCCCTTGTGATAAAGAACTGAAACATTCAAAAGATCATCATGCCTTCTGCCCACAGCTTCACCAAAGTCATACAGATACTTGATCAGAAATGCAAATTTGGCAAGCAAGCTGAAAAACCCATGGACTGAGACACACCATGAACCACTACTCCTTAAATGAACAGTTACTGGACTTGGTCTTTTCTAAAAGAGATGAAAGGGACCTCATCTTCAAGTGAACCTCTTTATCCACAATTTAACAAACAAAACAAAACTCTGAGCATTGCAGCACTAGGTATAATCAACCCATCAGACAGCATTAAGTTAAAACAATGGCTCAGATATCACTAAGCCTCTTATGGGAATTCGGTCAAATCCAGACTTATTTGGATTACATGGCAGTTTGGGAAATCCAGTAGTAGAGGATCATTTTCTTTCCAATCAAGCTCAAAGAATCTGAATTTTTTCTTCTCTTACAAGAAAAAAAGAAAAAGAAAAAAAAAGAAAAAAAAAAGAATAATTGCATTGGCTTTGTATAAAATTGCTCAACTGAACCAACTTGTAGCCAGCCTGGAAGCTTAGTGACTGCGTCTTTGTGCCAAGCCACGTCTGAATAATGGTCCTTGTCTGCTGCTCCCCATGCTGAGAGCACTCAAGAGGCAACAGAATCAGCTTATTTCAGAAAAGGCTACATCTCGTGTTGTTCAGCAATAGCCCACTTTGCCCCCTGATCTTATCATCTTGAAGCTAGAAACAAGATGATAAGGAAAAGCACTGATAACATTTGAAGAAAGACTTTTCATGGTCTTCTGTGCTTTTGTGCCCCTTTATTTGCTCACAGATTTTCAAGGCTGGTCCAGAAAGTCAATCAAAAAGGAGGAGAGCGTGGCAAACCCACCCAGCCCAGAGAGCTGGGAGCTCAGCATCTGGCTCAAAGTCCTGAATCCTCCAGTACTGGGCACGCACATGTGTAAAGCAGACCCAAAGCCTTACATGAGCATAAGCAACAAACATCTCCATTTCCATTTATGTCAACAAGAGCTGCAGAGATTCAGTATGTCTGAAAGTAGGCATGCGTTAACATGTCCATATATGGATTTAAAAGTCTGGTTTTTAGGATGCTGAATTGAAAATATTGGCCCTTTTTCCTTATAACTGTTAGTGCACGATAGCTCTTTAGATTGATATGAGAGATTTCTCTTTTATTTCATTCTCATGACAATGTAGCATCATTGGCTTCAAATTAATTATAACAGGGTAAGCCCAAGTATTAACAGTGAAAATACAGGCCCTAAAATTACATTTAGAAACTAAACAATGCTGAAGTAAATAAACCAGAAGACTTTACTCAGAGAGCAGCTTAACCAGCACTGTCTGTGCTTTTGCTGGGCTATAAAGGAGAATTTGTGGATGTTGTGACAAAACTCAGCTTGAAGCTATTAATTTTCCAAACAATGACATACCCTGATGTTGATCTGCAAGTTGTGAATTAGGAGATGGAAAGAATTCCTGACTTTCAGATTCCATTCCATATTTTCATGGTTAAAAAAAAAAAAAAAAAAAAAAAAAGCCAAAACACACAAAACCCAATAACCACACACAGGGACAAACAGGAGATCAGAGAACAAAAGGCTACTGAGCAGTCAGAGCTTCAGGATTCAGCTATAGTGTAGAATAGAGCCTTAATTCCACTGCTGCAAG
>JAOXNG010000064.1:12101562-12112511 GCA_028566535.1 Scolopax minor
AAAAATTTTCATTTTTAAAAAAAAAAAAAAAAAAAAAAAAAAAAAAAAGCAGCTTTGTTTTCCTGATCAGAGAACTGTTGCGTCTTTAGGAAGAGCTTTCCTTTTGTTCAGGGTTGCTGTTTTCCTGTGCAGTGTTGTTCAGCCCCACGCTGTGACTCTGCACAACGCATCTACACAGCTTGTACGGCTATTAGGAGCCACTACGAGAAGACACTGAGATTAAAAGTAATACCACACTGCTGAAAACTGCACCTTGGGTTGGAAGTCAAGTTCAACTTTTTTTCTGGCTCATGCATCATCACTAATAATGCAAATCTGTTCAGGTCCAGTGGTGTGTAAATCTGTTACTGGCATGTCTCTTGCATCATCTGGCCAACCCCATTGCCTTCTTCGGGGTTGTACATATGTCACTGGGAGCATAATTTGAAGCAATGAGTTTGCAAATTTGAAGACAATGAATTTATGCAGGTGGCTTTGCAAGATAAATGTACATATCAGTAGTACTGATAGTGCATAAATTAGGAAGGTGGCAGGTTTTTTGGTCAGAGTTGTGGTGTGGCTGTAGTACAGAGTAACAAACTCCTAGACCTTTCACTGTATGCTGTGAGCAGACCTCTGGAGCTAGACCAGTTTATGTCATTTCTTTACAAAGAAGTGTGTTTTATTCACTGGGGTTGTCATAGTCAGGAGAAAAAGAAACAGGAAAGTGAAGGCTAAAAGCAGCACAAAGCAGGTGTCGAAACGCCCATGTATTTTTCCCTGCACACGGTGTCCATAAGGGAATCAGGGAAGTGCTGAGTTCTTTACTCCAGCTCACAGAGCTGTGCCAGCACAAGTTTCATGTCAGTGCAATTAAACCAGGACAACTGTGCTGATGGAGCTGTGGACGTAGCATTTATAAACTTAAAAAAAAAAAGGAAAAAAGGTAAAATTGCTTGTCAGTTTTATTCTAGTCTTTTCCAGGGCAGCTGTGCTGACAGAGGGGCAGCTGTGCAAGGACCTATGGCCAGAAGAGCTGTGATGGATACAGGAGCTCACCAGTGACAAACACATGGCACTGAGGCTACAACTGGTCTGGGAAGTGACTGAAAACTTCACATCAAAAAATTGACAACTCTCCCCGCTGGCTTTCTGAGCAATGAACCATCACTTCCAAGACCAGTTTGTCCTCAGGCCCTGGTAGGTGGGAGCAGCAGCGCTACAAGTACACGTGAACAGCCCAGAGTTGCTCCCAAGGAAGTCAGTGACAAAGTTGCCAGTGATCTTGACGGAAACAGAAGTTGGCACAGAATGCTGCAAGTCATTGCATGATCTTACTATGACAGTACTCTGAGGAAATCAATACTTAGGCTGAATTTCATTCTGCAAATTAAATCAAGGATTCAGTTCCTCTCTCTTGCAGGAAATGTCTCTGCCTTACAAGATGCCACAAGGAGAAGTATTAACTCAAACGTGCCTTATAATCAGTTGTATCTATTCTAGGACCACAACCACTAAAATGCTTTCATCACATATTTATCATTATTGCAGGACATTAGTATAAAATAGATTATTTGATTGACTTCATTGTGCATTTCTTGTGATATCATAGTGATTTATTTTAAAAGTCTCCTTAACTCCAAGCTCCCTGTGCTTGCAGTGTTTAGATTTGGGGAAGTTAGCTGCAATACTCCACACCCTCCTCCAACCCCTGGGGATTGGAAAACCTGTCTGGGATTGTATAAACTGCAATGGTACTCTGGCTGTTTACTTCAGCAGAAAATTTGGCCCAAAGAACGTTGTAAAGCTCAGGATGGGAAAAAGGAACAGCATGTTCCAGCCTAGAAAGCAGGTCTGAAGGACATCAAACCCCTCCTTAGTCGTACTTAGATTAAAACAGCTGATACTGGGAGTGTCCTGAACACTCTTATTCACTCTACCCCTGCTAGAAAATCATATGATGTGCCGAGATGGAATGCTAATTTTAAATCACAGTACAAGCAAACATTTTTAGAAAGTGGTCATGTCTAGTGGATTGGACACAGGGCTGATAAAAGCCATGAACCTAGGATGGAGGTCCTACCCCAACACCACACCCCTCTACACCTTTGGGAAGGTGTTTACCCATCCTCAACCCTCATGTTCAAAAGGGCAATGAGATTTACTGAGTTTAGTAGTCAAGATGAATTAATTACTGGCCTGGTTCTTCCCTTAGTTATCTTACAAGTCTGATTTCAACATCAGTCATGGCTGAGAACATTTGTTTCACTGTTCAATCATCAGATCTCAGGAAATCAAAATACTTTCCCCAATATTAGAAGAAACATTGTCATAATATTAAAAATAACCTGGACCATATTTAAAACTATCTGATTTTGAGCTAGCTCTACCCACCTGCTTCCTTCCTGCTCACACCTCCAATAAAACTAATTTCATTCATCTTTGCCTCCATGAGTTCCCCATACATCATGGGTTATGCTGAAGTCCTTGTTTCCTTGGTTCGATTTTTAAGATTACCTGTCAGCCACATTTTCAGATGATTCAGTGAACTTCACTGTTCTGACTTTTTAGAAATTGATGAGGGTTAAAATAACTTTTTCTATTAAAAGCACAGCCAAAAAAAGAAAACATTTTACTTTGGAGAAAATCCATTTGGATGCAGTTGCTCCCTTCTGGAAGCCCTAAGCAGCTTGATCCAGGAGACCTGCTAAAAAGCAACGTAATTTCTACTTATAGAAGGCTGAAGAAACTTTTCCCTTGGCAATTACATCACTTTGATTGGATGTTATGTTTTCCACCCTGATCTCTCTAGTAAAGTAAAACTGTAGGAGAAACATATTGCTCGTTGAAAAGCTGCATACAGAACTACTACAAAACAGGGAGAAAAATACCAAAGGAAACAGAAATCACTTGAGCCAAATTCTTTCCTGATTTACCCCTGCATAACCAGGTTCAACTGAAAAGAGCTGTCTTCAGTACAGGAAGGACAAAATTGGTAAGATTTTTCCTTTAAATATTAGCTGTTAAAAATGTTCAAAAGCAAACCCAAAAGACAAAACAACTCCAACATGAAATAAAGAACAAATAACTAGCTGAAATCCAACACTAACATTACAAAACATTTATTTTAGTTTATACTGTATGCATATAAATAGAACACAGTGCAAGCACCACTCTGAGGCAATGAGAAGGTTGCACAAAATAGCATTCAAAAATCAGGAAATGCCAGAATTAAGGTTTCCCAGGCAACCTTAATTTTACCCCCTGTGCATATGCATCTTACAACACAGCCTTTAAATACACCATAGCATTCCATTTCTCAAATAGTATCACGTATTGAAGAAGGCTCCTACTTGTCATGTACATGTTGGCAACTTTTGCTACAGGGGGAAGCAGATTAGTTTGTAATCTGTCCTATTACAAGAGTGAACTAATTTCACTTGAAATTTAGCACAAAAATGTCCCCCAACATCAACTGGGGAAGTGAGGTTTCAGCCATTTCCAAACTTTGTAAAGAAGAAATTAATTTTCATCCTGGAATAAAATCTCATACCAACATATTTTAAATTAATATACCTGTGTGGGCAACGTGGTCTTTGCTCACAGTTGAACTCCTGTGTTAAATAGATACCATGGTTGTCCTATAGTCAGCAAAAGCTTGTGATATTGCCCTGAAAAAAACCTAGATTCTTTAGTCAAGGCAAACCCAGAACGTGTTAAGCTTTGCTAATTCATTCCTCCAGCAGGTAGACTGGTCCGGGGAATAACTATCCCCTGTGAAACTACAGAAAAGAAATCTGCTTTTCTGAAGGAGCTGTGGATATGAAAGCCATAGAGCTGCAGATAAAATAAATAAAACAAATAGAGAAATGAAAGTAAAAAACTTCCCAGTAGTTGATGAAGTTAAGGAATTTTCACTGATAATGAACCAAATGAAAACATACATTTCCTCCTCTCCAACACAAGCTAATGACTAAAGAAACCCAAATCACAGCCACCTTGAAAACATCAAAACTAATTATAACGGTGCATTTTGTTTCCAGGAGCCTGGAAGGATCTTCAAGCATTTCTGAAAAGCTAATAGGAAAAACTTCAAATATATTTGTGTTTATCTTATTGGCACTCTACTGTACAGCACATTGAACCATTCAGCAGGAAGAAGGCAAATGGTTACTCACAGGACCAGATAAGCCAAAGAGAAATGGTGTAAGCGGCTTCTATGCCCTGTGGTAACAGGCACCGTAATTCCCCATTACACAAGAGCCTGTCCCTTCTCCTGCTGCCCTCAGACAGCGGAGGGCAGATAATGCTCCAGCTGATACCAGCTTGAAAGCTCCCTCAATTCCATCAGAATAGATCCAAAATTAAGCCAGCACAGAACAGAGCAGTGCACTTGGGAGCACTGAATCTGAACCGAAGAGGCTTGGCTACACTTCTTATCCTTGCTTGCCACTCCAAGCCCTTCTGCTCACCCTTCTTCCTTCACCTGCCAGCTTTCCTTTATCTTCCTATTTACATTACAAGCTCTTGGGGAGGGTTTCCCCTCCAAGTACCTGTTTGTACAGTGCACAACATAATAAAGCTGTGATCTCAGGGTCTCTAGGTACACTTGGAGCACAAATGACAATGAAAAATCTAGCAATGAGAAAAAGAGCAACACTAGCAAAGATCTTGACTTGGATGGGCATGGCTTTTGACAGACACTTTCCTACTCCATTGCCAGTTGATGGCAAAGCTCCCACTAGCCTTAATGAGAGCAGGATCAGACCCGGTCTGTGTAGATTGAAAACTTTCAAAAGGCCAAAAAATGTCTAACTGCATGACATACATCATTTCAGTTCCTATGGAAATTTCAAATTCCTGTTGAGCATGTGATGCAGTCAGTCCTGAGCCATGAGTTCCATCCATTTTCGAGCCCAGAGCCTCCTCAGGGAGACAGGCACCTCAGAAGCACTAGATGCTTTATGAGAAACTTCGGTCATTCAGCCAATAATACTTACAACAAAAATAATATTTTCCATTCTCACATATTGCTAAGTTGTAAACTGTTCCTTAGATACCTGGATGTGGAGTTTATGAGAAACACATGTAAAATCCTGACAAGCAAACCTTGTTTATACCTTTACACAAAATAACTAATGAAAGGACCAATTTTCAGAAGACGCCTATGGGGACCTCTCAAATACACCATATGCCAAAGACTTCATCAAGCAATGCACTTCAGATGCTGCTCTGCTATCCCCAAGATGCATGCCACCCCCTGAAACTTCCATGCTTTTTTCCCCTTATGGTTGCCTTCAAATATCACCAGTGCCTTGACAAGGGCTCACTGAGGTTTCCCAGTAAAAGGAGGAAAAATTCTCACATTTGAGATAATTCCTCATAGTATCCATTGCCTGGTTTAAATCATTACTGGGTAAACACCACATCTTTGCGATGTTCACTGAGACTTGATAAAGTCCTTCTGACTCTGCTTAGAAGATGCAAGACCTCATAAGCAGCTCTACATTTGCAAATCAGCCAGAGGATTCTGTCATGATCTTCTTGTGGGCTAAATAACATTTCTATTTTCACCTGAAACAGCAAAATAAGGAAAAGTCAGCACAGTAAGGACTTTCTGTTGCTAAAACCTGTAATTCCACTTACACAAATGAATCTGCTTTAACCGGTTGCAAAATTGATGGGGGACTTTTGTTGGGTTGGTTTGCTTTTTAATTTATGTGCTTCAACATGACAGTGTAAGGAAGAATCTCAGTCACAGCTATGGTGACTGTGCACTGATGACATTACTCTGTCCCTCTCTTACCACTTACGAAGCAGATGGCAACACGTAATTTAGTACTTGCTTTCAATTATTTTCTCCTACTATCTTTTCTGTATCATCATGACATCCTTTGGTTAACTTGACCTTTATACTTTCCAACAGAGCAAACGATGAAGTGCATTCAAAATTGATTTTGAGCTTGTTGTAGCAAGGCCTTAACGTGACTAAGCTGTTTTATGAATTCTAGGGTGACAGAAAGCTGGTTTTCCCTACTTAGATACACAAACTCATTGGAAGTATAACAGGCAAATACTCCTTTCAGCTTTGCACCATTACGTCGTTTTAATCCCCAGAGCAGTAAATTTGGCTCAAATATATCACTCAGTACCTTAACTGATAGAAATGCATTCACTGTAGATGAGCAGTGCTGTAACAGAATAAAACATGGTGCTAGAGAACCTTGGTTTACTCAGCAAGAAATCTCCATCTTCTAAATTCACCAAAGTGTGTCCCCTTATCTAAAATTAGACCAGAACATTCGAGTTTCACTTCCAGTCTTTCTCTCTCTCTTACTTTTAGATACAGCTTTGTAAAAACTGTGTAACAGACCAAAGCAACCACTAAAGAAGTCCTATAAAATTTACACTCTGGGTAACACAATCTCTCCAAAATTTTGATCAGAAGAGTAGCTTTGCTTTATATCATTTTAAAGGATCTGATACGCTACCATTTAGTCCTCTATACCACCCAGTATCACCATCTAGCCCACACACAAGCTGGCTTGGCATTCCCCGCATTTTTACAGAAATTCTATTTCTCAGCCCATTTTAAAAGGTGTGTTTGTTTATTTCTTAATTTATTATTGTGCAGGTAAGAAGTATCCTGAGAAAACAACTGTGCTCTGTAAGAAGTGATAGATGTGAAAATTGGAAGTGTCTCTTTTATTGAATACAAGTAATATTTTTAGCATGAAACCAGCAGCATAACATCCCTACTGAATTTCAGATACAATTAAAATAACTTTGTTGTCTTGGACCTTTGGTAAATACTCTTTGAAGATTTCCGAGGCCCTTAGCAAGATGAATCTGTTTAAATCAGCAGTTATAACTGTAAATACCTAATGAGGGTGCTGAACAAACTCTACTTTTACTAACTCCAAATTATAAAATTGAAGCTGGGAGCTGACAAACTGGGGATTAACTTCATTGTACACACAGAAAAACAGCAAAATGGGTACCTCCCTCACCTTGTTTTTAGAATTATGCACCAGTGCAATGGTGAACAAGAAATCTAATTCATCACTGTTTGTCTAAAAGACAAATCTGAAACTAGAACATGGAGAATTTCAGCCCTTTTAGAAGATTTTTAAAAGCTCTTAATCCACCAGCTCTTTAGACCTGAAGATGATCTTCAACTGTTAAAAGTTACCCTCCAAAACTGCCAGTGGCACAAAAGATGCACCCAAGATACAGAGAAACACACTAAAAGACAATGAAGAAAATGAAATAAAAGAGGGCAACTCCGATGGTCCCACTGTTGAGGGATGGATGAAACAACAGTTTTAAGGGGAATCTCAGAACTTAACTTATACATGTCAAATGCTCCAATTGGACAAGTTTAGAGGGACATTCAACATGTTATTCCCTAAAAGTTAAGTTATTATTTTTTAAGATTAGCATGTAGTTCTATGGAGATTACTGCCTCCTATTTATGCAATGACTTTTTAGAACGACGTTGTTAATGACAGCACTCAGGAAACACAAACACCACCCAAAGAGTTTGGTTTTTATTAAGGGGAAAAAATATTTGCAAGTTGTCATTCATGTAGACAACTACTGCGTACACCATACCAACACTGTGGATCCCTCATTGGTATTCCCAAACTTCTCCCTCCATAATCATCTGAACTGTTCATCTTCATCTGTATCATCTCATGCATCTGGTAAGCTCAACACCTGCTAGTATAGACTGCCACATACCACCTGAATGAACCAATTCGGTAAAATCTGAATGAGGCTACAAATTATTTTCCATAAATAATCAAACTGAGTAGCTCTGTTTGCCATCAAACTGCAAGGGTAATGACATCACCATCAGCAAGGGTCTCAAGGAGTTCTGCCTTCTTTCAGAGGAAAAAGAGGCAAGCAAGCTCGTAGAGGAGTCTGGGCAGTGCACTTACATTAATGGAATAGTGTGAAGGCTCAATGTTGAAAACTTGGTTTTCTTGACTGCCTGGCAGACACTTGTAAGGGTAGCTATTATAACTGTAGTATTTCTGCTCTTTTCTTTGAAATCCAACAAAGCAGGCTCAGGCTATTATGGTCTGTACCAGTATATTACATATAAGAAATCATCTTTCTGGTGGAAATGTGCATGTAAGGCTGCCAAAACAGGCAGATACATTCCCTTCAGTTCTCGCTTCCATCAAATACAGACAGCTTTTCCAAGCATTACTCTCCCAGAGCCTGTCTGAGGTTACTACATGGGTGACAGCGGGGTTACTGCACCTAACAGAGTCAGCAGCTTTCTGCTTGCTTGGGGCAACAGGAGGAGGAAGCTTAAGGGAGTTGGGTCAACCAGCTTCTCACTGGCTTCTTGGTTATAATCCAACCCATTAACAGGCCAGCAATCCCTCTGAGGCTCTGGCTCCAGCCCCATGAAAGCCTTTCCCTATCCTTCTTTATTACTAACTCCAAAAGCATCAGACTAAATGCTCAAGCAAAACTTGGACCATGTCAGAGCAGGCTTTACTTTCTATTACAAGAGGCTGAAACAGGAGGAGAAGAGCGCCCAGGATGTTTGGGAAGGGTGAGTAATTTATCTTCCTTGACATGCTCTGTATCTGGGTAGCTGGCAGACAGAAGACACTGCCTTAAACTGCTTCCCAAACCTTCTCTAGGGGTAGTGCTATTTTGATTTTTTTCTTTGGAATGTGCTAGCAGGAAAAATATTTTATTCAACTGTAGTGTGGACAGCAGATGTGGCTTGCAGATGTCTAAAAGCTGTATTTGGAAACGCAGCGATGGCCAGGAGAGTGCCCAGGTTCTCTAAAGTAGTGTTGTCCCTTTTTGGCATAAAGCTCCCTGTGGTGTGTTGGTGTTGGGGGGAAGCTGCTGTGCTTGTGAAGTGGCCCCTTTGTGACCTGCTGCTCACCATCGGGTGCTTCCTGGAGAAGCGCTGACGACAGACCTGGCTGGGAATGAAGCTCCTCAGCTTGATGATCCTGTTGGGCTGGTCAGGCTCTGCTGAGTCTAGAAGGAGAGGCTGAGGCTACACGTGCTGCTGGGAGTCACCACTCACACCTACCTGTCCGAGGGCAGTACAGATGAGCAACCCTGGTCCTTCAGCTCTAGGAGCAGAGGTTAATTTGTGGAGCAGGGGAATGCTTCCAAGACTGCCTTTGCCATTCTGCTGCAGAAAGGTAACCTGTGACAGTGCAAGAACATGCAGCACCTTGAACTGCTCTAGGTGCCTGGAGCCCGGATGTGTACTTAGCCCACTCCTACGACTGACGCACAGCAGGTTTATCTTTGAAAAGATTATCTGCCTTATCTCATTTCTGCCCTGGCGTATGTAGTGGAGCTGAGCTCCTCGCGACAGCAGGCTCTGCAGCCTGCGGTTGGCAGATGAGGAGCAGATCTCTGCTTTGGACCAGGTGTGCCCATACAGAAACCACGTGGAGGGGCAGTTCTGCTGTTCCAGGCTGCTGCCCTCACCCCTGAAGCAGCCTCTGGGGAGTTGGACACTTGGGTTATGGCCAAGGCAAGAATAGAAAATAGGGAAATTAAAGCAGAAGTGAGATGTAAAGCTCTTTTGTTCTTCCCCCCCCTGCTTTGTCCAAAGAACAGGGAGTGATTTTTCAAAAGACCCTGACTTTTCAGAGGACTGTTAGAATGCCTTGGAGGGGGACTTTCTTCAATTAAGTGTCCTCTCCTAATTGAGCTCTTTTAAGGCTGTTTCAGGCAGGTGTCCCAAAAATCTTGGCTCGTGCTTCTTGCATAGATCTCTGACAAGAGGTCTGGTCTTTAAGCCAGGCAGGCTGTGCTCCATCAGTTTAGTCTAGCAGCAGGGAAGGAATGCGAGTCAAAGGCCCAGGGAGATGATCTGAAGCAAGTGAGCATGCTGCAGTGTCTGTGAGCTTTATGGTAGCGCGGTGGCTATCTAAAAGGTGTCCATGCTGTGCTTTTTACTTTAGAGCTCATGCATATTTGAAACATCTCAAGAGGTTTTTCCCACAAGGAGTTGTACTCATACAGGTGCTGATTTCTTCCTTGGGACTTTGGAGGGGTTTTGTATAGGTTGGTACGGTGTCTTTTAGCAGCAGGGAGGAGGTACCTGTCATGGTTTTCTTCTTGTGTCTAAACAGATTGTCAAGGATTTTTGTAAAGAACAAGGGCATAATTAATGTAACTGGTGTTTTCAGGCTCCTCACCGTGTCTCTCAGCAGTCCCAGTTGTGATTCCCAGAACGAGTCAGTTTAACCAGGGTCCCAGCAAAGACCTGACTCCTTCAGTGTCCCCTGTTTCTCCCTGGCTTGGTCTGAGGGAGGGATGCCCACGTTGCGTCGCTTCTCCCTCTTCTTGGAAGCTCCGTGCAAACCCGCCTGTTTCCAGTTAGTGACGCAGCGCTTCAGGAGGCTGAGCCAAGGCAAACAGGGATGTTCCCCATTTAGGGAGTGAACGATGGGGCCTCTCTACTAGGACCTTATGGGCAGGGTACTGACAGGCAGTAGTATATTTAAGCGCTCAAGACTAGCGTTAACTTCTCAAAGTCTTCTCTTTAGTAAATAATCTTTCTGTCCTGGTGGTGGTCATTAAAAAACAAACAAAAAATGTGGAGAGGAAGGAGAGGGCTTTTCCATCTCTCTGACAGTGAGGGAAAACAAGGTTATAAAGTGCTATTATTTATAATTTTATTTGAGGAGCAGCTTTTTCCCATTTAGGTCTTTCCTCTACTGCTGCCTAGTGCAGAGTATCTCAAACTGGTGGACAGGCTTATAGGAAAGGACACAAGTATAATAACTCAGGGGAGTAAAAAGGGCTTCTAATATTTTCTTGCGAAAGGATATAGCCATAGGATTTCTTGGGGGGTGTCCCAGGAAGGGCAGAGGGAAGTAGAAGAGCAACTGAGAAATGTGTGCTGTTTCAGTCAATTCCTGCCCTAGAAACCGTGTGGTGCAGGAAGATGCTCAAGACTGCACCACAGA
>JAOXNG010000064.1:12116976-12131072 GCA_028566535.1 Scolopax minor
AAAATAAAAAATCAAATATAAAAAGAATATTTAGAAAACTAATGATTCTGAACAAAATTAATACCAGCCAACCCGTACCATACTTTTGTGCTGTGCTCTCCAGACCAGACCTGCTGCTCACTGAAACACCTGAGGAGCGTAACACAATCCATCCCATAGAAACAAAGAGAACGTGAAGACAAGTTACAAAGCTGGGACTATCCAAATAGAAGCAAAGCTGAATGATACTCCAAACCAGTCACAGAGTAAATAAACCCAGCTTTCCTAGATTCATTTATTTTTCTAAAGAGCTGGACAATAAATTAGGCAAGAAACCGTGATAGGAAAAAAGAAAGAAAAAGACAAAAAAAACCAAAACAAAACAAAAAAAAAAAGAAAAAAAAAAAAACCAGAAATTTGCCAAGCAGTCTCTAGAAACTGATTTTCCACTAAGGAAGTAATAAGTATTTGGAATCACCTGTAAGATTTTTAAAACAAATTCACTGTAACATCCAAGTGTCATATGGATTACATTTTTCAAAGGAAATACAGTAAGTGGGAGAGGAAATTACATAATGAATGGATTTTTTCCTTTTAATTCTTCACATTTTATTTTGGAGACAAAAACTCACTCATATATACAGGAAAATATCCTTTTCCGCTTAGACATCCTAAATCACATCCAGTGGACAGATTACAGAAAAACAGGCCTACGGTGAAGGCACAGAAGAGAAGGAAATTCTGATCTTTATTTCACTGCTTGGTTTGCTGAGGGCAAGAGATTCTGACACAAATAGTATATGGCCTCAGAATGTAAACACTAATCAAAAACCACCACAAAAGATGCTCCAGCATGGGTCACTCCCAATTTCTCAACACTTTCTTAGGAACTACCAGTGGACCACAGAAAATTTAAAAAGTTGATAGCAACTACTAAAAATCCTGGGTTAAAGCTCAATTTCCAGTTTTTTTTCCTAATTGCTTCAATTAAATGTGGCATAGTGCATCTTTCCATGTGATCAGCTTCATGTAACAAACTCTCAGGGGGACCAGGCTCGGGTGGCCTCCTGCAGCAGGATCAGACTGCTCTGAGATGTTACCCGAGGCAGGAATTTGACGACAATTCACACATGCAAACAATTTCAATAAAGTTGCCATAACCCCATTGCAGATGAGCGCTGCTCGCATTGTCCCAGGTGGTGGTTGGGACACCATCCCAAGTGTGCTGGAGGTTGTTCTTATCACTGCCTTGTACCTTGTCTCCTTCCTCTGAGTTACTTCAGTGAACTTGAATTTTTTTTAATCATCTGTAATCAGTGAGGAAATTCCATGTTCACACCAATAGGAAAACTGGGCTCCACTTACTTGTTAAACACCCTTTATTTCTGCTCAAGTTTCCACTCCATGACAAAATAAAATAAATAAAAAACAGCTTTATCTCACCTAAACTACTATGAGACATGACAGCAAATCTGTCAGTCTCATAACCCAACACCACATGTATCTGTCTTTCCTTGCCATAAATTTCTGCTTAAGCAGCAGGAATATGACAGCTGTACCATGCACTGGCATATTCGCAATACTAAACCTCTCTAGAGCAGGTTGATGAAGGGATGAAAGCTCCATTCCCCTTAGGGAAACAATGCAAGCAAGGGAGATAAATCCCAAACTGCCTTGGTGGCTAACACCACTTTGCACAGTTTGGTGAATAAATACCTCAGGAGGGAGCAGAGTTTGCAAACTGCAGCCTCTGTTGTCCTTCTGGAACTGTGATATTTTATGACTTCCAAATAGCTAGAAAATTGACTACAGCTACGTGGTAAATTGCTGCTTCCCCTCTCCCCAACCCCCATATATATTTATGCTATATTCTGCAATATTTGTCAATGGAAGCAGGGGGTTTTCTTCTATTTCAAGACTTATTTTTGAAGTAAATAATTGAGGGAGGGAAGAATTGTTATTTTTCAAGAATGACTTATACTTAGGTGTACTAACTTCCAAGTATCCTACACAGACAGCAGCCCCAGGACCTCTTTGACCCATCAGACTCACAAAATAATTTTTTTTAAACAGTATAAAAGATGCAGGGAACTAACTATTTTTTTTATTAAGACTCTTGCTTTTCCTTCTACTTCTCATATACCCTCCTCACAAACTGTAATCATACAGGCAGTAGCTGGTCCAGATATCTTAAGGTCTTTCTGCAGTCTTTGAAACTGTCCCATAGTCACTAGTGGCACAGGTCCCTGAAGCCTCCTTCCTTCCATGTTGTTAAATCTGTAGTCCTCACTTGTGCTATTCAATGTCAGCTGTCTTTGCTGCTTAAATTGCTACACCTAACCCAGGATCTCTAAATTGCCCTTGTCTTTTAAAATATGTATTCTTACTAACGATGTAACCAAGGACTTGTAAATTTAATAACATGCTGAGCTGGCCCTACCATAAATAACTATACTAGAGACAGTGATAGCATGCAGGACAAACTGGATGTGAATTGCATCAGAGAGACTACCTGCCCTCATCCTACAGAGGACGGAAAAAATAGGGATTCTGGAACATCTCTGTGACAAGGAAAGTCTCTGGTCTCTTTTGAAGGCATTATGAACATCTTTCCACAAGTAATCCTGTCCACAGAGAGAAATTTTGCTTCTGCAGGTTTACATGAGCTTTGGATGCCTGTACATGAAGTGCATCCATCATATAAGGTACAACTCAGGCAGCACTTCCACAAGGGAATCATGTTGAACTGCCAGTTCAGACTACCAGTCCACAGTGGTCCTCACAAGTTGGCTCAGAAGTAGACACAAGTAAAACACAGGCATAAATCTGCCTGACTCTCTCCCCTGCAAGCTGCCTGGGGAAACTCCTGTGAAAAGCCCACCATCAGCCTGCTGTGTGCTCCTCATAACTCCTCCTTTAACCCACATCTCTGTCAGGATGAAACCAAACCAAAATGCCAGGCATACCCACGCACATCCATGCAGTCCCATATGCTCAGAATCAGACCCTACCCTTAGTACCAAATCTGCAGATTCACTGACATACAACTGGTTTCACTGGTTGATGCTCCCATACAGTGGAGGTGTACTCATCTCCAGATAAAATTCTTCCTGCTGAAAGATTCCAACTGATCAGAAGCATGTCAGGTGCTTCAGAGAAACACAGACATAACTCCAGCCCTACCAGCACTCAAGAGACAAAAATAAGACAGATCTGTATTAAAATGCATCATTATTCAAGGAGTGGAGGCATTGACATGCAGACAAGACAGAGAAGGGGAAGACACAACGCCATCAGAATGCCCATCAATCACTATAGCATGAACAAAGCCAAAAGCTCCATTAACTCTGGCATGTGACGGTCACAGGCTTGTTTCCTTGTTTGTTTTTTTAATATATTACCAGCCTCATTTTGAATGTAAATATGAAAGTATGGTAATTTACTGATGATGAAAGCAGAACATTTTTTTAGGAGATGCTTAACCACGTAGTTGGAGAAACAGGGATGAGCAAACTGTTTCCAGCAAAATTTTCTCCTCAGGAAAACTCAGCAAAATAATCAGAGGAAAGAAGCACTTGTTTTCAAAACAAACAAAAAAAACCAACACAAACTTAATTTTTTTTTTTTGAAAATGCAAACCACTCATGAACTGACAATTTCTATTCTAACTTTCTGGGAAGTTTCCAAATAGAATATTTCAGTTATTAGTGTTTTTTGTCCAACATGTCAAATCACACCCTCTTTTTTTTTCAGCTGAAATATGAAGAGGCTTCTCCTAAAACTATCAATAAACTTGGACATTTTTATTGTTACCACCAAAATTCTCAGGATGATATGATGTGGAGACCATTGCACTGCTGGAATGCAGAAATAGCATGAAAAAGGCATGAGAAATGGTAAGTGAAACAGCCTGAAAACCATGAAATTGGACTGAAATTCTACAAATAAAAGACAGTTGTTGCAGAAAAGTAGTGTTTAAGGTTGGAGGTAGCCAATTCCAACTCAAGCCATGAGCTCACAGAGCCCTGGCCTCCAGGCAGGTACATGATTTGAAGGAGACCAGACAGTGCTACAAATGCCAAGTATTCCCAGAAGACACAACCAAATCACAGCAAAAGCATCTGGGATGCAGCTTTTCCTGTGTTTTTGTGTCAATCAAGTTAATTTCCAGAAATGCAGACAAACCACTATGCAGAGAGATTTCCAGAATGCTGAAGACAGCCTGGAGGCTGCGTATAGACCTGTCTCTGTGTATAACACAGCAAGCAGGAGGACCTGAACTAGAAGCACATGCTTGTAACACAGGAAAAAAATCATAGATTTGCCAAATGCAACTAGCTGAGGCCAGACTCTACTTTGGGACTGCTCAGCCCCACTGGTGTGTGAGAACTACCGTGGGATTTTGTATCACATCCCCACAGGTATAAATGAGCCCGAAGGCTGCACAGCAGCAGTGTCAACCCTCTGGGTTGCACTCATGGTTGTTGTCTCATGCTACAACCCCATGTGAGTGTGTGCACAAAGGAGCATGCTTCAAGTACTAATCAATTTATTTCTCCCCATATGAACAATGCCTATTGACAAAATGCCTGCGTTTAAACAACTACAACAAAATTAAAACCAACAAAAGGAAGCTGATGGGCTGAGATGAAAGATATTGTATTTCTACTGTGAAGGACAAGCATATAATGCATTCGATGACCCAGAAAAACATACTGCAATATCTAGGTCTGTTCATTACAAGTAAATGTCAAGAGACCTGAAAAAAGGAGAGGTCAAGCCTTTGCCTCAGACAGCCAGAGGAAGCACCAAGTTGCACTGTGAATGCATTTGGAAATAAATACTGACTGACAAGGGAAAGTCATTTCTCTTTTGACTGTCATCAGCCTCAAAGATACAATACATTAACATGTCACCAAAACACCTGCAACATGCATGAGATGGGACTACTGAAGGCAACAAGATGGGCCCTGGTTTTTAGGGGGCACCCTGTCCAATGGCCCATGCATCTTTCCTCTTCACCATGCACCACAAACCTCACTGCAGCAGGGTTTCCTCCAGTTATTTACATGGGTGCTCAACTCTCCTGAATGAGCCTGATGTTGCCTCCACCAGAAAATGAAGGAGGTCCCATGTAAGCGAGAAGACGTTACCCTAGTGAGGAGCTAGATCATAGCATCCAATGTGTGCCCTATGGGAATAAGGAGATCGTATCTCCTTGGGAGAGGAGATGGGGTGGAAAGATGCTCTTCTATAGCTGAGGATACCTTGGAAATATCTGCTGAAAGTGAGACAGAGTGGTGGCTGCTTGTGTTGACAGGTCAGCGTGTGGACATGACCTGCATAACCACTGCCAACAGTTTCCCCAAGGGGAAAGAAAAAAGTGTCCATCCTTTCAACAGGCCTAACTCTACTCTCATGCGTGCCGATGTTAAACCAGAGTAATTGAGTCTCAGCACAGCAGAAATCAATGAGATCACTGTCAAATCCAGTGTCAAACACACACACTTACAAACTTGCCTGAGATAGCATTACAGGGATTTTTATACTATCCCCTGTGAACTAAAATCTTTAACGTTTCCATTCAGTTTTTGCAGAAAGCCTTGCTATATCTATCCCTTATCAGCATGTTTAGAAGGCTGCAAAAACCCACAGAGTTAGGACTACACATGTGTCAGTCGTGCATAAACATCTGAAAATCACGGCTATTATCCAGAAAGTATTGCCTGGGTAGCAGCTTCCTTACAGCCCATGAAAGCAAGAACAGTTTAGAAGAACCTTGAAGTTGCTCTGAATTGCCTGTAGGGGAAAAAAAGGCCCTTAGGCAGTAACTTATAAATACATCTACTATAGATGGCATCAGACTGCAAACTGATAATCAGGGGGCAAACCTGGGAAACATTAGTTGTGTTTCTAGCCCTTAGACAATTTCATTATGTCCTACAAAACAAGACTATTGCATAGGACAGAAGCCACAGCAGCTTACTGAACTCACCCACTCAGCCTGTGGTCCAAGTCCTACCTCAGCGGCAGCAAAGCTGGGTTACCACCCCCTCCAATCTGTTGCTGTGTCTGTACCCAGTCCCTCCCTAACCCGGTTGTGTCAAAATGATCCAGGTTGGCTTACTATTTAAAAGGGTTTTCTTTAACCCAGATGGTTTTGACTGATTTGGGTTAGAGAAGGACTCCACGTGCAGCTATGCCTGCAGATACTGACCCCAGAGCAGTGGGGACAGTGCCCAGGCACGTTGAGCCTGGCTCGGGTTCAAAGCCTTTGAACCCAGCTCAGCTGCAAGCCAAGCAGCACATCTGGCCACAGCTGGAGATACTTTTCAGGGGAGAAAAAAAAAAAAAGGCATACGAGGTTGCATTCAGTGTCACAGATGAACTATGGAGTGTAAAAAGTTGGGGTATGATTCATGGGAAATACCACTCAGCTTTGGATTCCATTATCACAATAAAAAGAAAATACGCTGTTACTAATGGTCTACATTTTTCAACTAAATTTTTCATTTTAGGATAACTAGGATTGGCTTGTTAATACTACATAGCCACCCAGATAGGTATCTCACTACAGGGCATGGCTTCAATTACCTCTTGAAGAGGAGCTGTGTATTTGGTTAACCCAACTCCGGGAAGATGAATTTTAAAATGGAAGCACACTGGAAAAGCTGAGAAACTTCTCTCCTGTAAATAAAACACGACCTGTTACCTATATGGAGCAAAGCAGTTCAGCTCTTTCTCTCCCCTTACACTCTCTGTGGTCTTGCCCACTAGAGACCTTGCTTGGCTTCCCAACCATGGGCAGAGCTCACTGAGGCACCCACATGAATATTATGTGCCACTCAGAGCAGGAGGGAAACAATTTTGCACCCTTTTTTTGTTCACCTTCAAAAGGCATCAGACACACAGGATCACATTTGAATCGGTTTCAAAAATAGCAAGACTCCAAGAAGCTGTTTCCCAAGATTTTTACCTAGGCATTCCATACCATATCATCCTCCAGCAATCTCTGTTACAAGCCTGAATTGAGAGCCAGATTGTGTCCTCCTGCTGGCTAATTTAGCTATAAAAATAAGAAATGGTATTTTCTTGTTTTACAGAAGTTTGGTTAGATTGAACCTATTTGGCTTTGTAAAATACATCAAGATCCAGAGATGAAATATTTCCTTAGGTGCAAAATACTAAATGACTGTCCTCATTGAAGAACACAAGATCTAGTAATCCAGAATTTGTTTGGGAATATTCTGAAGGATTAGATCTTTCAGATTCATTCAAAAAAAAGGAGAAAAATTGTTTGCACATATGCTTCACCATAAAAGTATTTATCTGACATCCAGCCAAAACCATTTTATCTCTGTAAGCAATCCTTAAACACTGCAGAATGCATTCACTGCTTTCATTACCAAATTACTTTTTAAGAGTTCAGCAGGTAATTGAAGTTCCAAACGTCTTAAACTGGTTTGGCAACACTGAGATTTCTTAATGGACTTACTATCCAAGAACTTTAGAGGGAAAAAAAAAAATCAGTTGGATACTAAATATATATCCTAAAATAAGATGGATTCAAATTACACTAAGAAGCTAGCTTTTAAAGACGGAGAACATTTTAAATTAAGAGTAAAGCTCTGCTCAGAGGAGGTTTCATGATGTTGAAGCTTCAGTTCATATTCAAAACCACAGACAAAAAGTCCTGTGAATTTTTCAAAGACACTGTGTTGGCCTAAATCTGTTCCTATTGAACTGAAGGCTGTTAATTTCAACAGAAAAACTAATTAGGACAATGTTGTCCCATATACTTTGTACTATTAACATATGCTTGTTAAAAATGGAGGGCTCTAAAGCCTTTTTCCTAGATAAAAACCATTTTGTTTATTACTTTTCCAATTCACTCAGCAAGAACAGTGAAAGGAATAAGACTAAATCTGTTCCACACACCAACGTCCTCTGCATTTAACCAGTGCTGTGGTACTCAAAGGAGGGGCAGGAGGGTGAGGAGCACAGGGGGGCTGGCCGGGCAGCCGCCAGCTCCAGAGGTCTAATGAGGACTCTTGCTCCGACTGCATCATTAGCTTTTGGCAAGCCATTTTCTGCCTCAGTTCCTCACATTTATAAAGTGGAGATGATGACAGCATTTTGTGTTAATAACTGTTATATGCACTGCTTTAAGTGCTATTATTTTATAGGGCTTTTTATCCACAGCCAATCACCCAATTCTCAGAGAGAAACTGAGGTACAGAGCAATGCTAGTGTCATTTGCTTAGTGTCATCCAGTGGGCCACACCAGAAAAAGAACCTCCATCTCCAGAATTTTACATTATCCACTAAACTTATCTACCATCTTCACACTACAAGATGAAAATTAGCTGGCTGTTTATCCAGCACTGTCAGGCCACGGGATACTTGCTTGCTTCTGCTAATATTGCTATTTGCAGCCTATCTTGCTGTTGTTCCTGCACAGAAAGCACAATACTAGATGAGTAAAATCACTCTATATGTGAAGACACTGTGATGGCATTAATGCAGGATTAGAGCCTCACTGCAGGCTCCAGCAGTTGGGAAAGCCAGCAATGATGTGTGCTGCTCACCATCTAACAAGAACTTTAATGATGACAAGTGAAACACAGAACAAGACGACCAAGGGCTTTGCTTTCACAGCAGCAGTCTTTTATTTTAGGATTACTCCAGTGCAAAAAAAAACCCCACCTTGTTTTGCAATGGATCAGTTTTCACAGCAACGGGATAACAGATACTCAAGATGAACAAGCATAATTGAGGAACCTTGTGGCATTATATAGACCAGAAGAGATGAGATTCATAAAATTAAAAGCCCAATAAAAGATGCTGCTCTAGGACATAAGATTTCTGTATCGAAATTATGGTTCTCATCCGAAAAAGCACAACTGTTTCATCTCACTGGGATGCAACACTCATTCCTGTATCACAGCTTTGCTGCTGAGGCATTTCTATTACAACATTGCCACTTGTAAATATAACTTGGGGATACCTACGACTTTAGGATGAAAGTTTCTGGCTGCACCTAAACACACCAACACTAGCAGGGTAAGCCGTTAGAAATATCAACTAAGCTGTCAGGTAAAGCATGCCAGGCTTCACCTAAGGGGACCCTCAGGAAAGTTATGGTTCAAAAGCTCAACAACTCCAATCAGAAAAGCCTGCAGTTTAGCTCCTGCACCCTAATTTAATCTGGTGTGAGCACTACACACCTAAAAGCAGAAGAGGGCTGAGATACTGGGAACTTAGCTCCAGCCAGCATCAGAAAAAGCATCTTTTGATTTGGGACACTGTAAACTTCAGACTTTCCCCTTCTCTGCATACAGTGGGTGTTCACTTACAAGCCTCTCATCAAGCAGTGGAAATAGGAAAGCTCTGCTTGACCAACACGTGTGTTGAATAGCTTATAAACTTCTTTAACAACATTAACATCATTTTACAGCCCCTCTTGTGCTGCAGGACCGCAGCACACTTTGCCATCTTAAACAATGAGCTGTGACGTGCTGGACCCTGAGCAGCAGGACAGGAAGAGCTGAAGACACGAGGAGGTTTCCTTCAGGCCCAAAGGCTGGCACGTGACGCAGGGGAAGCCTGTGGCTTCCAGGATGGCTTTGGAAGCAGCTGGGAAGGACGGGGTGCCTGCACGTGGTGTCTGCGTGTGCTGTTCCTGACAGAGCTGCCAGAGGCTACGTTTGTTTTACCTTGCCTAAAGCGAGAGAGGTTATGCAAAGACAGTGGAGGTGCTAAGAATAACAGGATCTTCACCCTGAAAGCCCAATGAATAAGTCACAGGTACAAATTATCTTTCAGCACTAAAATGCAGCAATTCTCATAGTCAAATTCAGCAACTATCCATATGCACCAGCACTGCAAAGCATAATCTCAGAGTAGAACTGTAGAAAAGCAAGAGAAGAATATACCTATCCCAAGAGAAAACTGGCCAGGACATTAAGAATACAGCCTTCCTTTCAAGAAATTGCTCAGTGGATTCCTTACTTGCACCAACAGCTTCAAAACTGTGAACCTCAAGTGTTAACTAAAAAAAAAAAAAAAAAAAAAATACAGTTTTAATATTTAAGTGCCTCTCAGGGGCTCAAATGGATGGGTGCTAACCACAGAGCCATCAGCACCTACTCAACCATGGAGGCTTTCTGTCTAAAAATTCTGTTTATCAGCAGAGTTCCAGCAGGACTACAGTAGAATAAGCACCTCAACAACTAGTCCTAAACTTCCAGACTAACACATTCATTTACCCATCCATATATAAAAGTGTGACGCTGAAACAGACAGATTTCTTGAGCATCAATACCTATTCGAAAGCAATCCATTACAGCTTTCCCTCTTGTTTCTGGACGGAGAGTAAAGTTCATTCTGAGCTTCTATTCTGAGCATTCTACACTTCTATTGAGTAGAAGTGCACAACAGAAATATTGAGAAAGTTGCAAGAGGCTGAATGCATGAAGATTTCTATTCACTCCTCCATGCTGAATGCTTCCTATAAAGAGGCACAAGGCCAGGCCAGTGCCCACCAAAGTCCCACTGTAAAGCTCAAGCACCACCGATATCAAGAGATGCTGTGCAAGGATGTGTCCAGATGAGGCATCAGAAAGTGATGCTGCAACACACTGCGACTTTCTGCATCAAGGCTGTTCAAGCTTCATTTACTGTAGCTGAGAGATGTGGGTGTTTATAACTCTGGTGGTTTAAGGCCTTACGTAGTACCCGTATCTGTAACTCTATAGCAAAGTTAAGGATGAAACTTATGCAAACTTCTGCATAAGCTCTTTGCCATGGAGGATTTTTAATTTTTTTTTTTTTTTTTTGCAATATAGTTGAAATAAAAAAATGTATTAGTGTTTCATAAAAAATGACAGTCCAACCTCAGACTCCCATCACTGGAAGGGAAACAGGACAGACAATAAACTGCAATATGAGAATCAAAGTTTTGCTTTCCCCAGGAAAGGATCTGCAACTCTCCACTATCAATACACAGGACAAGCAGGACTGAGGATGGAGAGAATAGTTTGTTACTAATATAAAACCCACTCTATGATTCCATAGGATTGCAATGGCAAAACAGCAAACAGTGATGCTCCTCTGGGTTCAGGCTGCGGAAGCACAACATGTAGGTGCCCAAGACCACTTCAAATCAGCTCATAAAATCCAATTCATCAAAATAACCTTTTAAAAATAGATTACTACAGTTGGATTGCTCTGAAAGCTACCTGCTTCAGGCTGCTGCCCGAGCCACTGCTTGCAGGGTGTCTGCAAAAGGAAAAGTAATGACTAGGGAGGTTTTCATTCAGTTCCTGGAACAGCTCTCTGGGAAAATACATGCATAGATGGAAAGAGTAAAGAGGGAGCAAAGAGAGGAGATCCCTCCAGAAGTCATTAGCTGCAGCAAGCTGCATGTTCAATAAAAAAAAAAAAAAAAAAAAAGATAAAAGAAAAAAAGGAGCTTAGTCCTGCTTTGTTCACCTGTGCACTTTGCATGCCTAAATCTGCCTTCCAGGCTATCCTATTAGTTTCCAGATTTTCAGTTTAATCTGTATAAAGTTTTTCATGTCCATTTGACATTCAGCTACTCTGTGTACAAACAGAGGTGACACACATTCTTGTTCTACCAGAAGTAGGACAAGAGGAAAAGGACTGACAGACTTCCCCCGTAGAACTCTCCCATTCAGTTCAGCAGGAGAGAGGACCATTAGGATTGGGGACATCTAGAAAACAGAGCCACGGAGCGGGTTTGCTCCTTCTTAAATCTTCCGGATATACATGAGCCAAAGGAAGCTTTTGCTGGGGAGCTGCAGCCAGCAAAAAGTAAGGGCTGTGCTCTGCACTAGGGAGCAACAGAAGGGCAGTGGCATTTATAGGGGAGAGAGCTCCCACACCAATCTCTGCAGTCCACAGACTGGTGACCACTGCCTATTCTATACCTCTCACAGCTCTACAGAAATGCAAAGATAACATCTAAAGAGAGAACTTTCCTTTGTCTATATATTCCCACAGGAAGATGCAACATGACCGTCTACTTATTTTCAGTATGAAAATGATTCTTCAAAATAGCACTTAATTACAGCTCTTTGCAGTTCTCTCATTCATGTGTTACATATGGAATGTTACTGGTTCCTGTACAGCTCCAGGTTCAATCGTACGTGCAATCGACTCAGCACTCTGCAGAAGGCTATGGGTACATATTCTACCATGGACAATGCCACATTAAGCAAATGGCCCCGTTTGGAATAGTGACATACAGGTTTTACATTTGCTAGATATAATCCAAGAGGAAAAAGCATGGAGGAAAATGAGAGCGAGAAAGGGAAATCATACACTATAGTTACACTTCCATTAAACTCTGCTGTATGGAACCAGTCACAAGATACCTTCTGATGCCCCAAGTAACTAATGCACCCGCGGGAGACATCCGTAGGATGAACTTCGTGGCAGAGGGGTTGGCTCTGCAGCCAAAAGGAATCTGACACTTGTAAAAGATGACAAAAGCAGGATCAGAGCTGTAACTGGCTCCTGACAGCATTCTCTTCGTGAAGCAAGCTCTGTGAAATATGGAATATATTAGCAAACCTGGGCTGGAAAGCAAAGCATTTTTAGGTAGGTGGAACCTTTTAATAGCATGTCATTAAATCTCTCTTACATTTAGCATTTAATAGATGTAACTTTCACAGCAATATGCTCGTTACAAAAAGGCACAGGGGACCCTACCAAATAGTGAGCAGAATGGACCCAGAACCCAAGTGTCTCGTTTTGTCAGCATTTAGCTTCCATGGTGATGAACAAAATCATCTGGCTATCTTAACACATTAAATTAGAAATATCCTTATTCTGCTACCAGTCCTCTTTGGCCCCGTCTCCATACAAGTCTGTCAGCTGAATACAGCCAGGATTTCTGCCTGTGTAAATTACTGTAGCTCCTCTGCTGTCACTGGCATCAGGCCATTTTTATACCAGATGTGGCTCTGACCTACGTATATTTAAAAATAGGGTCAGTGTAATAAAAACTTTAAGGCTGTTTGACTGGTTAATGTGGACATAGGCAAGGTGTGTTAATCCCATTTCCAGGGCTAAGGCCAAGATGTACAACCTGTCTGAAGTAGGTCACCTGCATCCATATATAGGCACCCATATCAAGTGGTTTAAGAAGAGCCAAGTGTTTGCACATCTCTCTGATTTCCCCTGTCACTTCAGCCCTGACTTCAGTCCTGCAGTACAGAGGGATTGGTGTACTTTTCCTGGCCCTGTGCCAACACAAGGTAAAGCCACACAGCACTTTGTCAGGGTTTGCCACCAGGATGTGGGTTTTTCAAGAACACGTCCACAAAATTCATACGGTCTCAAGAAAACCACTTACTCCAGCTCCGTGCCTGATTATACCCTTTTTTTAGATGGGCTTGATGAGACTTCCCTATTCTACTCAAAGACTGACTATTTAAGTGTTCTGAAATGCTGTATTAATTCTGTGTATTATTTCTAATTACTATTATCTCCATTACTACTGCACACCAAGGGGAGACGAGGATGGCTGAGCCAAGCAAAGCAATTACTGTTCATCCTGCATGTCTCGAGCACTGCTTGACTTCTGAGGTGGATGCTGTAGAAACGTGTCTTTTGATTACATGACTAAGAATGTACCAGCCCTTAGTTTTGAACTATTGCACATGAGCATCATACAGCTCCCAGGCACTAACATCATCATAAAGCTGAAGCTGCATCAAGCACTGAAATCCATCCCAATCACAGCAACCAGGTCCAAGCTGCCAGTTACACCTTACTGCACAACTCAATGATGGAGACAGGCAGCCTTTTGAGTGGAAAAAAAAAAAAATTCCCATGATAAGGGCTTACATGCTGAGAAGTGTCATTTTTACAAATTCCCATTACCACAAAGATCAGTTTTAACTGATCTGAACTCATCTAACCAACAGGGTTTCCTCTTCTATTCAGTTTTGGCACAAGATCTATTTTAAATCGAGCTGCTGTTAACAACTATCTCCTAACTCAAATAGTTCAAGACCATCTCATTAGGAATTTGATAAATAACCCACAGGAGCAGACAGATTACAGACTAACAGGAACCTGTAGTAGAT
>JAOXNG010000064.1:12151303-12165859 GCA_028566535.1 Scolopax minor
CAGTCCAGGGAAAGGAGAGTTTCAGACACACTTCTTTTCTTTTATATATATATATATTTATATATATATTGAGGTGCGGGTAACCAAATTAGAACTAATTTTGGCAATGAAGACTAAAGTTCTCTACTAAATATTTTTCTTTACCAATGGTTTTTACCTTGTCTAATTTATTAGACTAGAGAGGTTTTCTATGCTACATATCTGCTTCTATCTGCTACATTAGAAAAAAGAACAGCATTTAATTTTAGTGAGTTGGGTGCATAAGTGTCCTAAGCCCATTACTGACTTTAACTGTGGAACTGGAGTAAAATCCCAGGCCTGGTGAAATTAAAAGCAAAAGTCTCTCTAACATCAAGGAAATCGTTTTTCATCCAAATGCTTTTCAGTCTGAACAATATAAGATGTTTTTATTGCTGAAAATCCGAGGTTCAAATACTACTACCAGCACAACTCATCATCCATTTAGACTGTGAAACTGGAAATAATCTTAGTAAGTTTAGTCAGAAGCAATTTTTTCTTACTTGATTTAAAAGCAACATTTGCATTCTATATGTTTTCAGTAAAGGGTATTCAGAAAATTATCCTTCCATGCTGTAGTAATGTGTTCCAGGATCTCCCCCACTACTTTCTTCTGCATTGTTTATTAGACCTTGCACTACCCATGATAGCACCAAATTCTTACACTTGAGAAGCTGCAGCTAATTCAGAATTCATCAGTGTACATGAGCAGCTTAAATTATTTCCCCCAACGCATTATTGTGTGTTTATCTACACTAAGTTTCATTTGTCATCGTACTGGCCAATCATCCAGTTTTATTAAATCCTTCTGGACATCCTCCCAGTCCTCCACACTTTCGTACTTGGTTTCACCACCTCATAATTCAATTAATCTTCTAGATCATTATGAAGTGTATTGGAATGTATATTCTCTATACTACAAAGTGATTATTCTGAAGATTGAATGGGATTTTGCTCTGATACATTTAGAGGTGCAAAAAACACAACTATGAAAGCATTAGAAAAATACTCTGACATACCTCCCTAAAAAAATGAAAGTTAGACAGACTTCCCCTCCTCACCAGGGGCTCAGTGGTTTGTTGTTCCAGGCCCAGTAACACTTTCTGTGGTTTATGGTACAGTAATAAAACAGCACACATTTAAAATAGAGCCTGATGCTTCCGACCCCTCCAGTGCAAGGGAGGTGAAGAAACCCTGCTGCATCACTGGTGCCTGCATTTGCTTTAGTCCTCCTTGTAGCTGGGAAGAGCACCATAAGCCTGATCCTGCTCGCTGACATGTTCTAGAGTCCCCCTTTCTAGGGACTCTAGAAAGAAGTCCTGCATCCCCATCTCCTGCAAACCCAAATGGGAGAGGCAGATAAGCGAGAAGGAAAAGAGAAGGGACGGGAAGCATCACCACGCTGGGATTATGCCAAGAGCTTGGTAGATTTAGGCACTCCACTCCCATTAGAGTTCTGTAGAAGTGCCAAAGACCATGAAAATAATTTTTAAAATCCCCAAAAGAAATGACTATATCTACCACACTTTGCCAAGTCGTGGAGCTGCCTCCTTGCTATAGTTTTGTCCATAACAGTGTGGGTGGACATTTTTAGACACTAACATCAGGCAAAGGAGCTATTGACTCAGAATCTGCTGTGAACTTTTAACTAAAAGGAATCAACTCCAACGACTCCCTCTGAAAAACAATTTTCCACAGCCTCTAAGAAATTGATCCATGAAAAGGTTTCAGAAACCTCCAGCTGAGCCTATCCAACAGACGTTGCTTTCTGTCCACTCCCCAACCAAAGACACACACTTCTTCATAGCCCAGTATAATTTTCGTAGAAGTCAACAGAAAGACAGTTCAAGCTCGAGGGCAGTCACTTCTCCTGCATTCATTTTGGAAATACTCTCAGCTAAAGTAAAATTGCCATTGGCCTTCTTCCAGATTTCAAACAGAGAAGAACTACAGGGTTTGACTCTTATTTGTAGTTTCAGACAGAGCTTTGAGGCAATGCTTTCTGTTTCCCTGCAATTGGCAGTTTTCTACCTGTGTTTTTAGAAATCTCATTTCCCCATCTTCTTCTCCATTATCTTAAAGAAAGGCAAAGTATCTAAACAACAAAAAAAATGAAGTTGGAGCAAACTCAACAACTGTGTGAGAGAGTTGTCAGCAGTAGGTGGAAGGGCTTGATGAGCCAGAATTTCCCTTCCAGTCCTGTGCCCTTCAGCCCCTGCCTTCCAGTTACACTGTCCATAAAGGAGAAACAAACAGGGTAGCTCTGGGCAGGAGGAATGCACAGAACATGAACACAAAGATTCGGATTTTCATTTGCCTTAAAGGTATTTTGCTATTTATAAGATTTTTTTAAAACTACTATATTTTCATACATAAAGCTTCTGGGTAACTTGCACATATATGACTCTGTGTGTGCACACACACATTTTTACACACACAGAGGAATCTCTAGATCTTGTAACAAGTCTGCTATGCATTTGTAAAATGTCCTCAAGCAATTCATAGTTCTATGCCTTTCTTTTATACTTCTGTAAAATGCTTATAGTGATACTTATTTGCCTCACAGGAGCGGCAAGGAGCCCTCGTTCCAGTTTATAGTGATCTTAGATACTCAAGGAGTGCTAAAGAAAAGTGGACAGTTAATTGGTTCATAAATTGTCAACCTTGTGGCCATCCTCTAGGTTAAAAATAGCTTTAATAAGTCAGTTCTTTTTCAGTTAACACACAAAAAAAGGCAATTACTTATGACAAGGTAGGAAGTTGGGGTTTTTTTTGCTGAAATGTACCCAAACGCTAATTAGTGTGTAAACATTTATTACAAACTACCACTCTTTGGAGACCTGCAAACAAGCTTCAGTACAATCCTAACAAATGCTACAGCACAGCCTGCTATGAACACAACACATACACTTTTTGTAACATATTATTGTAACACTAATTGCTTCAAGACATTATGATGTAATTATAAAACTGTTCTGGAGACAAAACAATGTTTCCATGGTTTTATCAAGATGATGTTATGATACCACAATGAAATAATGCCAGTGTGCACGTATGGAGGCAACACTGGAATTGTCAAAGTGAAATGAAAGGATGATGCTGTGAATCATTGATGAGCAACCTTTTACAAGAAAATGGAAGTAAACACCAACACAATTCTGCAGAGATGGTATGATGTCCAAATTAAATAAAACAAAATCAGAGGCATTTCATTTAAATCATGTTATGAGCAAGAACCATTTACGCATTTCTGATTTGGCTTTTTGAATGAGTCACTAACAATAAATGACAATGTTTTGACAGTTCATCTTGAATGGCAAGAGGATCATCTGAGCCATGAGCCTTTTTTTTTTCCCCTCCTCTAATCACCTTCCAAAGAGACTATAAAGTGCATTTCTGGTAAGAAGAGTGGTTTCATAAAGACAGCACTCTGGAGATCAATATTTATTCATTGTCAGTGACGACCAGAGAAAAGCTCTATTCCTACTTCTTTTTGCCTGTAATGTCTCATTTTTACTGAAAATATCTAGAGACTGAGCTAAGATCAGAGCCTTATCTTGCCATGTACTATCTAGGTCTTATGAGCAGACAGCCCCTGGTTTGGAAGAGTTTGCAGCATTGAACAGCAGAACTCACAGGGAAATTTCAATCTGAATAGCAGATTTTAAGGAAATGTCTTCCAACATTTAAAATTTCCCTATAGGAAAATTCCAGATTTGCCCTCTTTCTTTTTTTCTTCCATTTTATGGTGAAAAAATCAAATTTTTTGTTTGTTTGTTTCTTTCTTTCTTCCTTCCTTCCTTCCTTTTTTTCTTCAAGCCAAATTCCTCACCTTTTCATTTCCACTAAAGATTAGTCCTCCAGCCTGAACTACTTCCCACAGTGTGTCACATCTTTGTCCTAAATAAGCCACCACATGTTGTAGAAGTCAATCTGTTCAGAAATCTCAATGCATATAGGAGAAATATCCTTGCTGTAATTGCACTGATGTGAAAATGATGCAGAAGCTGGAATTTGAAACAGCATTTAGGCACATTTCTCTTTGCAGCTGCATTGTTCAGACCTGTGCCTCTGGAAAGGCACCAGCTTGAACCCTACATTGGTGTGCAGCCACTGCAACCTCCCACAAAAACTTCAGTTGACACCTCAGTGCCAAATGCATTCTCCTCCTCTTTTTCAAAAGGCTTTTTCATGTAAGGAAATATATTCCATTATACAGAAATCTTTCTCAAGTGACCACCCAAAGGATTAGCGAAAACAGGTTGCCCAGTAATGGCATTGATTTTTATTTGACCTGCAGCTGAAGTCCAATCTGGGAAGGCTGATGTATATATTACAAATAGCCTGTAAGGCACATTGCATTGAAGTCTTAAGACACATTCTGTATTAAGATGCCTTTTCCCAAATCATTTCCTAATTTTTCTGACTGCCTGTCACTTAGGGGTCGTGTGGTTTAACAAAGAGATGCTGAACCGCTGTCACCTCTCCCACTCCCATTTGAGTGTGCAGAGGATCCAGCGTGCGCAGGCTGGAGCCTGACAATTTCCATAGCAACACCAGAAGGGTCTTGTTAACCACAGGTAGCAGAAACACTCACAAAGGTTCCAAACCATTCTGCAAGCCTCAAAAAGAAGGTGCCAAATACGCCAATTATAATTTAAAATTCCTGATAAAAGCCTATTTTTAAGATAGCAATTAAAATAGGGAATTCTTTCAGGTGGAAATGGTATAGCTGGTCAGCTCATCCAGCTGTATTGCAAGACAACTCCCCAAGCAAATTTTTCTGCTTCTTATAAAATAAAGTATTAACAGTTAAGGTAAATCATGAGGGAAACTTTACTTCAGAGAAGACCACATCATTTCATCTAGATAATTGCTGTTTTTCTATATATCTGCTATATAAAGCTATAACACAACTGACAGCTAAAGAGAAACAGCAGCAATGGTGCTATTGCTCCCTCTACTGTAAATATTCATTATTTCATATTCTGTGTGATACAATTAAAAATAATTCAACTAATCAAAACAACAACCACCAAAAAAAAAATATTTTTTTCAGAATGGCATAACCAATTTATGTTATTTATGTACCAATTCCCTAGGAATGCAATGGAAAGATTCCCTAACAATGCAATGAAAAGAATATCTAATGAAATCGGATTGCCCCTTTTTAAATATATAAAAAAACCACCAAAATATCCATAGATTTTAATTCTAACTGCAGTCATAGGTAGGCATTAAATGGACAGTTGCATCTATTACCTTAAAAAAATAAACAAATGAGCAAACATTTCTGCCACTGATCACACTCTTGCTTCCTGGTGGCAAAGGGAAAACAGAAATACTAAGTGCCCAGTAAGAAGTATTTTGACCTTTGGAATAGCCTTCCATTACAAACATTGACACTGAGGAATTCAGGGAATTAATCAAGGAGAGTGGAAAATAAACAAGAAGGTGATTCATGAGGAGATTTACAGGACTGAACTCTACATGCATAGGAAAGCAGATTATTGAATAATGCACAGTCGTCCATTACCAGAACCTCAGGAACCAAACGTGCTCATTGCTGAGGTGCTGGACTCACCCAAAAAGTCTTCAAAGAAAATCTGATCCTCTGTTAAAGGCTAAAGAAGCTGAACATAATTTTATCCAAACCATCTAAAAATAGATTGCTACTAAGCAGAGGGCAGAAAGAAGTTGCCTCAGCACCAAATTGCTCTCTTCACGGGCTTTATTCCTTTGCAACTAGAGAGTTGTAATTTAAGAAAAAAGCCTCTTCCATCTTTTCTGCAATATTACAGTAACGGAGAATGAGAATGTAGCCGCTAGATTTTTAATACAAAATTTCTTCTGGGAGGCAATTTAAAATTGCCTTTCCTTTTTCTCAGTCCCTGCTATGGCTCAATCAGCAGCAAGGAGGGTCCAGTGAAGGACGGGCTGAGGGCATGTGGGAACCCTTGCCTGGCATTTGCACAGCCAGCAGCATCTTTGACAAAGATCCCCAAGATCCACAGAACAGAGAAGATTCATAGACCTCCAAATTTCTTGGCTATTTGGAGAGCAATTGGAAAGTTAATTGCCCTTTTATCATTTCTCTAAAATATTTCTTTACAGGAGGGAATGGGAAAACTTTCATTTTCTACTAATTTTAATTACACAGGATAAGGCTTCTCAGACAATTTGTTTTAACACTCTCCACTCTTCAGTTTGAACAAAACTCCTCTTCTTGTTTTACCACCAATTGAAATCAATAGAAAAATTCCTCACCGATTTCACTGACCTATGGATCATGTCTTTGTGCTTTGCAGCCTTTAAGGGTCTGAAATCACGATGGTATTTTAACATACAGAATTTTTTTATTTTGTGCAAGAAAGCATGTGTCAGGCGCTTTAGGGAGTGTGTTTCAAGTGTCTTATTCACTCCGTGCTCCGCTGCTTGAGGAAGCATATGGCTCATTGTGTTTGAAGTCCCATAAATCTGCATTAGTTTAAATTATATGAATGTGAATCATTACCCTAAGATTTCAGAGCTAATAAAAGAGAACACAAGTTCAATGTCACTTCTAAGCCCTTCTGAATTTGACATTATCATGATGGAGAATAAGAAAGACCAAAGCTACATAAAGTCTGTCACTGACCACTCTTAGGACAGCTTTTGCTAAGAAAAAAAACTTCTTTTAAAGTTCAAAACATTTTTTTTTCCTTTGAATCTTCATGGACAAATAGCTTGTGAAGATTACATACCCAAAATAGCAGCACCATCACTTGAATCTAATTAAAACCATTTGTCAGAAATATATTTTAAAATTCAATGAGACCTGTACAGCCAGCCTTGAGTACAAACTACAATTATCCTGCCCTGTGTATAATTAGAATCACAGGGATTAATGAGCACATACAATTACACATTTTTTTTCTTTCACCCAGGCTTTTCATTTTAGAGGAAGGAAATAAGCCATTGAGGAATAAAGTAAAAAATAAAATAAAAGGAAAAGTTAGTATTTCAGTCCACAGTAAAGTAAAAAGCATCTGCAGAAAATAAAAGGGGGGTGGTTGTGAAAGACAGACATGATAAAGTTTGGAAATATTTCCAAAACTTTTACTTTATGGCATGGCCAGAAAGATTTGGGTTTTGGTGTGCTTGTCTTTAAACACAAGGAGTATTGTCTTAAGTTAGCCTTGAAAGTTCTAGATGTTTGACCACCAACTGAATTAACATAGGCCATTTATTTCTATTAAACAGAAAACATAGAGGAAAGATAAAGTTCCCTCTTTATCTGCACCTCCTTTCTACTTTGTTCATTCCTTATCTAAAGGCAAGAAAAAATTAAAGTAAGATGTAATGTCAATGTGGTTTCTCACTACCTTAATGCTCCTCCTGCTTCTGGCTTTTACGAAAACCTTGCATCTATTCCAGCCCTTGCTCTACGTTGGGTCACAAGGGACAAAACAGGTAGAATATAGTGAGCTCCAACTAAAGCCTCTCTCTCTCCCACTGTAATTTATTAACTCATCTGACATTTTTCTTATGGTAGATTAAAGGTGGGGCAGCAATGGGCTGCTCCACATCACAAGGGATGAGCAGAACTAAACAGGATAAAAGACACAGATCTTGTATCTTAAATAACACTGCAAAAAGAGATATAGTCTGCAAAGACTATCTTTTATTAGTTGGGCAGATATAATTGGGAAAGGCCCATAATACCATCTGACCTCATAAAATGTAGCACATTTTGCTGCCCCATTTGCTTATCCCTTTGGGTTGGATTGTCACAGCTACTGCACTGTAATACTATGGCAAGGTTGAATTCTCTGTTTGTTGTTAGCTTAGCAGCCGGTTGGGCAGGCACTGGCATCCTTTCGTCACTCAGAAACAGTTCTCAAAGAATAATCTTAAAAGATTTCCAGACATAAAGAAATCTGTGTTGATAAGAAAAGAAACCTCCATGTCAGGTATCTTCCAAAGCTCAGTTGTCACGACTGCAGCTTTAATTCATAGGTGCTTACCAAAGCTATGCATTTTCATGGCTTCATACCCCTTCTCTTAACTTGATCCAAAGCTTTCCTTTTTGTGAGCTTTTCATGACTCTGGGTTCAACTAAAGTAACTAATCTGATTAAGCCAATAAAGAAATTATCTCTCATTGGCACCGTGCAACTTTCTTCACTTGCTATTCCGTGAGAAGACACTCCTTTAAAGGCTTGGTGAAGACTGAACCCACAGTACATAAAGTGTGGAAATGCAGATTCCTTACGTTTTCATAACTTTCCCCCGTATACATAATATATGGTGTTTCTGTGGTGTGGGCAGAGCTATGCTACTGACAGTTTGCCTTTACAGCAAATGCCTCTACTTGCTATAAGGAATCCAATCCGTTTTTGCAAAGCAAAAGGTATAAAAATGCAGGCTCTGGCTGCAGGTAGGCTAAATACTCCCAACAACAGCACCTTTTTTTTTTAGTTCAATCAACAGTAGCTTCCTTCCAATTTTCACTGTCAAGGTATTTCCTCTTGTGGTCACTATGCAGTTATTTGTAGAGTGATAGCTGCCATTCAGGAGAAGTAGAAGACACTGCTCCTTTCACCAGTGCCCATAGGCAATGGGGGGGACCACAACTCAGATCTGTGAGGGTGGACTCACATGAAGGGGCTTTGTGCAGACATATTTGATTGCCTTCCCGGTGCCAGAAGAGAAATCAGGCTCTCAATTTCAAATGATCCAAAAGAGAAAAGTGACAAATAGCACAGGGCAGACAAAAGAAGGGCTGATCTTTGTAACGACATGATTACATGATTCTCTAGGTTCACTGTGTGTTCAAATACATCACCTCTTTTTCTACATTAAAGCTGTTATTTAGTAGCCTTCCTGACTAGCAAACAATTGCTATAGAGCAAGATTTGTCTGTAATTTAAGTATCAGTATTAGACTATCCTTTTCCCTCATTAGCAACTAAAGGCAATTGCTAAAATTTCTGCCTCCTTGCTTTTAAGCAGAAGTTGTTTTTGTCAATGCTTCTCTGCTGGCAGCACTCACCTGAGGCAGGACTCCAGCTTGTGGCCCTTTGACCACTTCATCTTCAAAGCAAAGGATTTGCCCAACTCGAGTGGTCTTTCTCTCCCCTACCATGTGTCTCTGCACCAGGGCAGCACAGGACTCCTCTCCCATCATTCCCACAGCAACCTGCTGCATCCCCAGCACCACTGTGGTCTACCTCTTCCCCTGTACCCCATTTCAAGCCCTAATCTTTTTTTCAGGGAACTACAATTTAGATTTAATACAAAACTTTTAAAATAACCTTATTTGATTTAATCTTGTTTAGGCAAAGGCAGGAGAAAGTCTTTCTGGACTTAAAGGATTTATTACCCTAAGTACCTGAGTTGGTAAAGACTTTCCCTAAAATATTCTTCAAAGTCATGAAAAGGCAAGGTTTCATTTTATTTTCATTACTAAGTTTGCAGTTTCATTGCATTTCTTCTTGCTTCTCCTTCCTTCTAAGAGAACAGTCTGAACCTTAATTACATTAAATTACATGGTAAGAATTAAGTCATTCTAATTTGACCAGTTACAATGCCACTCACTGAAATGAACCTGAACCTTGTAGCTAATTTAGAAAATAAACTAAGTGGCACTTTAACCCCAGTCATCTTCTCTGTTGCCCCAGAATATCTTACCTCCTCCAGCAGAGTAGAGTAAAAACTCTTGTCTCGGCTGCAGAACTCTAGGAGTTTTGAAAATGGGCAAGAAAGTTATAATGGGCAAAATGTGGGACAGTAGGGAGACCTAAACTTCAGAAAAATGTACTGTGGAGAAGTGAGTTGAAAATGCAATATCCTATTTGCAGGCTGTCAGGCACAGTACACAAAACCCACAGATAAGGTCCTAGGCTTAAGCCCTTATTGCAGGAAGAGGACAGCACCAAAGGGGCCGTTGATGCTTATAAACAGCAGAATTGAACCCCATTTTACTCTTAGAGAGCACCACCATTTGGTTGCAACTTCCATTTGGGATGCCGTGGCTAAAACTCTCCAGCTACTGCTCCTTTCTGGGCAGAAAGTGCCCAAAAGCCTTGGCTTTTTCATGCTCAGCCTCAGTTGGCACATGCCAATCTCTGCATCTTATACAAACATGCTACAACATGCATTAGTACACGTGAGAAGTTCCCATATACTTCTTTTTTCCTAATTTGGTTTAAGCAGGGCCTATTTCAGAGTTCTTGTACATTCATGCATCTGTACAGTAGCCCTCATGATTGGAGACAGGCACATGACAACTGGAGGTGGCACAAAAAGGGGTCAAAAAGAGAAAGCTAAGAGGTTTTTTGCAAGGCAATGGACATTTTTTTCAGTCTGCTTATTGTTTCTGTGATAATGAATAACCAATTCTGTTCTTGATTTTTGTGATATAGTTCTCTTCAACTTCCTTTTTCTACATGCACACACACATGTACAAGTTTTCTACAAAATACTCCTGAGATACCTACCAGGTAAAAATCATTAGTCATTGCTGGAGGGGAATAACACCTCCTGCATTGGCACATAAAGTCCTCCCATTTTATTTCCCATATTTACCATCAGCATAGCATGAGGATTTTTAGAGGCACAAGAAGTCAGACTATTATTTCCATCTCCCTTTCAGGATGCATGATTCTTTACCAGGTTTTTTCCACTTTAATCAATTTTCTTTTAAGTATCTCAAGCAAGGTTTTCCCATGAAGCACATTCTGCTGACATTTCATTACATTGGGTTATGTTCAAAACTGAGTCACACCCTGAGAAAAAAGTCCTGTGGAGATGCTAAAGGATCTGACTCAAAATTTAACAATACCACTCTTTTTTTTTTTTTTTTACTACCTCTGAGGCCTCTCTGCAGCCCACATGCCAGATAATTTCTTCCATCAAATTTTCAATATTTTGTGACTGAGATTGATTTCAGTATTTCTCTATTGATGTATCATCCCTTTACATATTTCCTATGGGAAAACACTATGGGACAAAACACTGTGGGAAAGAGGGTGAACTGGAGGTCTTGCACCATCTACATTAATGGCACTAAACCCGCAAATATTAATATTGTTATTCACTTCATTGCAAACAGGCTGGAAATCTCACCAGTAATTATGATTTAGTGAACAGAGCCTATTTTTAAAAAGTGCATTTTCTCTCTTGGCACCCTGTTTTCTCCAAAGAAAACACTGTGTCTATGCCTATTTTTTCTGGATTTTTTTCTCACTTTCATCATCAAAATTAGAGGGAGGACAATCCTATTTTGCTCTGCTGTGTCTTGGATTGGACCAAATCTAGAACGTGTGCTAAAAATCTTGATCATTTGTTGAGAATATATGGGGATAAAACCCTCACAAAAGATTGTCATGTAGCAGAGAATGCAGAAATAACTTTGTGAAATGCAGTAGGGGAAAAAAAAAAGTTGTAAGCAAAAGAAAACTTATGCATAGAAAGTGTTTTCACTTATCACTTTCAGCATAAATATGCAAGGAATGTAAGTAAATTATGGATTCTGCTGCAGGATCCCATGATTAAGAGCCCAAATCTCTGACTACCTACAGAAAAAGACTGCAACAAAAGCTGATACAGAAAAAAAATACAGAAAATGAAAAAAAATTCTGATTCCCTTCTATTCCCACATCACGACCTTCCTAAAGGTCAACCTGTTCCCACCTGAAGATCATCATTTAGTCCCTGCATCCAAGCTCAGGTCTTTAAAAGCAGGATGATATTTACCAGGATTTTCTCATTAATTTCTTGATTTGTAACATAATGGTTTAAAATAAATGTTTTAAATATCATGTCAGGCAAAAAGAGGTCCAGCAGCCCAGTATTTAAAGAATGCTAAACCGATCAGCTGTGCTACCTGCTTCAACCAGTTTGCTGAAGAGCATCAGCTGAACATAATATTGAAAATGTATTTCTCTGCACCACTGTGAAAGGATTTCCAACACTTTCCACAGAACAGCTGAAGCCAAAGCTATTACTGTTTTTATGCCACCATCCCTTGATAAAAATGACAGCATGCTCCTCCATTTAGCAGCCACTTTTCTCTGCTGTTTCCCCCACAAGTTCTGTTCTACTATCATTTTTTGATTTAGTACCTTTCAGTTTCCCTTTCCAACTGTGCACCATTAAGACTCCTCTATTCTAGTCTTCTTACCAGTTGCTGAAAATTATAATTCTTTCTTCTAGTACTTGGATTCCTACCCTTTGATCCTTTTTTTGCCTTCCTAGTAAGCCACCTGACCCTTTCATACTTCCTCCACCCCTCTTTCCCTTATTCACCTCCTCCTCTTTCTCAACTGCTTTTATCTTTCTTTGTCTGTGTTCTCTGCCTTCCCAGTTTTTCTCCTTTTCAGCAGAAAATGTAAATTTTTTCCTAGAGCCTGATAAAACCCAGAAGTGAAAAATATCATCTTTAATCTTATTTTCTGATTTTCAGTATGGATTCTATTAAAATGGAGCTGTTGGATTTTTCCACTTCACAGTATACTGATGCAGCGTTATCAGAGTTTCCATTACATCACAAAGAATTGAAAGGAATTAAAAGCCAAAGAAAAATTTAGAATCTTTAGATATTTTGCTAATTTAGATATTAGCTAAAATTACGTAGAGGTACACACAGCATCTGTCCTTATGTATTTTTTTTTGTAACTGTCTAGTGAATAATATTAAAGAAGACCAAACCAGGTGATGGTTACCCAAACTGGCAGATTTCTGTTGGTGGGCAGGGGATTGACCAAGCTGCACAGTGGGAGAATGAGTCAAGAATGTAAGGTTTGCCAATGGCCTTTTGTCACACAGCACACGCATGTGTGGACACTGCACTCAGCTCACAGGTTTGTCAGTGTGGGCCACCCAAACCATTCCTTGTGATACCACAGAGGAATCCACAAGGGCTGAAGAGGAATTTACCTCACCCTCATGTTTCTTTTCAAATTTCTGAGTGGAGTATCCGAAAGCTTTTTCTACAAAAGCAAACAAGAAGACTTGGTTGTCCAAACTTGTCCTCCCTCCAACCTATTAGTAACAAAGGAGGTGTAAAAAACTATCCTGTTCTTAAAGATTTCCCCAACCAGTAAGTCCCTAGTTAAAACACAAGAAATCATGGCTAGAACAGGTAAATTAGCTTTACCAAAGCCAAAGCACAGAGAGAAGAAAAATTCCAAAGCTTTTAGTGAAGAAAAATTAGCTGTGCTCCCATCCTCCCTGCCTCAGCTTTACCCCTGTTTAACCTCCTTTAGCTCACTGAAATTGCACGAAGGCATCTTCCTGTGTGAGATTCCTGTCTTAGCACATGTACTTTGCTGGGCCAGTTTCAAGGTGCACTTTGCAGGGAGGTCTCTGCACAAGGCAGTGCTCAGACAGACCTCATCACAAACCAAGGTCCAGCCCGTTGTCGAGGCATGAGTTGCATGCTTGTACCTTTTAACACTTACACAAAGGCTCAGATACATGTAAGAAATGTTTTTAGCTTTCCATCAAACATTAAACCCTCTAAGGTAAGTATAGCAGCACCCCTCAAAGCCTTGGAGAGGTTTCACAGAAGTTCTTATTGCTGAGCTGAATAAAGGCACAGCCTTGGCGAATTTGTGTGCTCCACATTCCTCACTGTCTGAGCCAGTCTCTGAGCATCACCTCCACAGGCTTTCTGGCTCATACTGTGTGTCTAAAGTCAAGATATCGGTCTCAGAAAGATTATGTGCTCAGCAACATTTAAAACAGCCACTTTTTCTTTTTTAATGGAGTGGAAGTTCTGCTGGCTATTTATTTTTGTTTTAAATTACTAATCCCTGGATCTGACTGATTGATCTAAAACCTTTTGTCAACCACAAATGGATGTACATCACCATCTACGTTAAGATTCATGACTGAAGTGCTGTGATTTAATAAGTTGCAGCACAACTGCACCAAAGTAATTCTTCATGTTTGCACTTAGCTTGTGGAAAACATGAGAGGAATCATGTTAGCTTAAACCTCTGTGAAAGAGAAAACACAGATGGATGTCTGAGTTCTACTTATAATGTTGAGGCCTCCTCTGTTGTACTTGCTAAACTTCTGACACCAGAGGAACAACAATCCCCTGGCAGTACTGTAATACCGTCAGTAGATAATCTCTTAATGAGCTGTGGTGAGGGAAGAGGATGGGGGCAGGCAACCAGAACAAATACACGTAGACTGATAGCACATGGGCACCCAGCTGATTTTTGAAGACCAACGTGTTTTCAGCTGCTGTGGCTCAGTGCATGGCAGTGCTCCTACCAGTTGTGTCAGTAATTGTGGAGGCTTCACTGAACTCTTGGCTTGGGCTCTTGTACCTCCTGATCGTGTGCCAAGTAGCCCAAGAAAAAGTTACAGCTTCTGGTAACTTCTAGTGGCTAAGGCTCTGTGGATTATTTGAGGGGTGATGGTGCACAGATGCTCTCAAAGTGAATTTTCTCCCAGGAATGTGCTCTCCCAAGCTGCCATATAACCTTGTAACTCTGCAATGTAGCACCATCACACAGACCATTCTATGGAAACATGTTCCAGTG
>JAOXNG010000064.1:12227810-12238458 GCA_028566535.1 Scolopax minor
GTGGTGCTTGACTGCTTGAAGAGAGACTCTGACTGTACAGTAAGTGCCTCCACAGCACCAGCAACCACACTATTAGGGTGGCTGTGAGGAATTTTATGGTATTACTTCCCCTGACTGTAATTTGAAACCAGCTGGAGGTATTTAGTGCTGACTGAACTCCTATCAGTAAGAGGCAAGCAAATATCTGAGCATGTATCATCCAGTTCTTGAGACAGAGATCCTGGCTTGTGTGTGTGTGGGTGCACCTTTCACAAAGACAGGGGAGTGGTGAAAGAAGATTATTTTCATTTTCTCCTTCGTTTCCCTTTCTTCTTCCTACTCCTAAGTTTTCTTGTTCCTCTGCAGTACCATGTTTTTATGTTGTATCTTGAAAGGAAGATGCTGCTGGTGTTTGAAGTTCAGAGTTGCTGAGGGAGTTGTGGGGTTTGCATTGTGTGTGTCCTTCAGCCCCGACCAGGGATATGCTTTAACAGCCTGTAGCGCTCTTGCAGGAGGGCTTGTGGCAACCTACCTCTGTGTTGCTGGCAAAACAGCCTGGAGTCAGGTAATTATTTTTTAAATTATTTTCTTGGCAATCAATAGAAACTTCTGATCACTAATTCAGATACTGAAGAAATTAATTATATCACAATAATTATGAAGTCGCTAAAGGGCTCATTAGTTATTGAGCCCTTTCTCCTCACAGTCTCCACTCGCTGCAGGCTATAAAATGGCGGCAGGGCTGAGGCAGGCTGTCCCTTATGGGGTGTCCCTGCCCCCTTGGCTGTGGGGGACTCCACAGAGTGTCTCCAGCCCTTAGTAGCCGCCATTTTCTGCCCCTGACACCTCGCATCCAGGCGCTTCTCTGGCTGAGAGATGTTTTAGGGCAATGGCTGAGCTCTGGCGTGTGGTAGATTTTCTGCCTGGGGTCCCCTCAGGGCCAGAGCCCACGGGAACTGGTTGGGACTGGCTTAAATTAGGGTGGCATTTGGCCTCCTGATAGGTCTCCCCGCTCTGCAGCCTGTCACTCGTGCCACTTAATGTCATTCCATGAGAGATGTGGTTAAAGGTGTGGCTGTGGGATGGTGGTGAGTATCCATAAGGGAATTCCCTCAGGCTGAGGGACAGGTGAGGAGGCAGGAGCTGTGCCATGGCCTGCAGACTTGGCTGGCCTGAACTCCAACTGGGCAGGCTCAATGACACTCCCTCCATTTTTGCCTCAGCCCTGACCTGTGAGACCAAAGCTTTATCACAACTGATGGGGAATTTTACCCAAGTTACACGCTTAAGTTAACCTGAACATAAGTACTGGACTACCTAGGGATCAATTAAGCACAACTCATGCAGAGTAAAAGTCAGTGTGGTTGCTTAAAAGGCTGATTTATATGCATTTTCTTCAAATGCTTCTAAAAGTAGTCAGTAGTATCACACTTTCATTTTACCTGAAATTGTGCCACTATGTAGTTCATCTCAGATGACTAATGAAGTACTTAGTTCTCATTCAACCTATTTAGCTTTTGTTTGACACTCAAAGTTATGTTCCTTTTCCATGCTATAGCTGTGGTCATTGAGACATGGAGATCAAATCTATAGTCCTGGTTAGCCTGAGCAGAAGTGAGGGCTCAGTTCCTGACTGAACAACCGTATACAGAAAATGAGGTTGCAAAAGTGAACAACTTGCATGGCATCCCAACAGCAAGGACAGAAAGTCAGACATAACTGAAATAATTTTCCAGGTAAAATAGTGTTGATCTTACTCTATTCTCTACACGCATTCTTGTGATCTTAGACTTAATGTAGTATCCTTTAACTGCCAACTTATTACCACTTTATCCTTTTTGCTTTGTCTGAGATGGTAAAAGTAAACATAAATGTGTAAATATGTTTCAGTACTTGATGTTATATTGTTCAGGCAGCTTTATTATATTGTACTTGCCAACTGAGGTAACCTGCTTTGAACATGCTGTAATTGCTCATTAGTGCATGAGCACTGTGCAAGATCCTCTATGTGTGACAGGTACCTGTATGTTACAGTAGCAATGTATAATTATTGATATTGGTGTAGGGAACTGTAGTAACATAGCCTACTTCTCACCAAATTAAGACAGAGAAGAACACATGGTGTTTCATGTCTTTTCATGTCTGTTATGCGTTCTGTGGTGAATGGAATTCACTATGGAGCTTTCCAGTGCTAGTTCCTTTCTAGCCAGTACAAGGTTTTGAGATGGACTGTCATGAGCAGGAATAAGAGTTAACTTTGTCAAACCTTGTTAATTTTTGATCAATGTAGCATAGAATTTTTTTCCCCAAGAACCAAATGCTTTTGTTTGAAAACTGTAGGAGTAACAAGCTAATGGACAAAATTGAACCTCAAAACAAGGGATTTATTGTCTTGAAAACAACCTTGCTCTAATTGCACTTCTTGTGAGGTAGTTTTTTTCCTTCTGTTCAAGCTTATATTTCACTTATAAGACAGGAAATACAGCTTTGCTGATTAAATGTTTTTGAGATATAAATAACTTACTGTCTTCAAAGACAGTGTTCATTTAACAAATGCTTCTAAAGTGAAACTTTGTGATGAATTAAAAATTAAATTTAAGTCTTGGTTTACCTGGGTTGGTAGAATAATTGCTTATGGATGTCTGTACTAAGTGTAAAGATGTAAAAAGTGCTTTTAGGGTGAAGGGTGTTAAAAGAAGAGCTCTGACAGCTGTAACTGATCCAAATTGGTTTATTTCTTGTTCTTTCCTGTTTGTATGTGTCACTGTCCCACTCCTACCCCTGCCACAGGAGGTAATGAACATGTTTACTATCAACTTGCTCCTTTGATGAGCTTAGAGTACAGATAAAATAACAAAATTAATCCAAAAGCTGCAAAGGAGGAAGAGTACCAGCCGTATGTATATTTTTTTATTGCATTGTTTATGGATAATTATCATTAGATACTAAAAGATAGCAATCAGCATGTTGGCAGAAAGCAGATGTCTAAAACAATATTCCTGTATTCTGCTGGTTTTTTTGACTGCTGCTGAACACAGAGGCAGTGACTTCAGAGAAGTGCCAAGGATGGCTCCAGCTGCTGAGTAGGAACAGTGAGAGCCTGTATTGCCTACATGAATTACTTAAAATTTATCTACACTAAAACCTACCTTTCTAATGTGCTTATCTTATTGTGAATGAAGTTGGACTTGTCAGAGTGTGGCTCCTGGTTGCCCTACATAGCCCTTTCTGTAGCTGGGAGTTACACAGGCAGGACCAGCGAGTCCTCCAAGTACACAGACTCTCGATAATGCTGGCTAACAGACCTTGGCTAGCGGTTCTTCCAAGTCACATTTTATTTTTTTCAGAACTTTTGTGAACATTGTTCTGTCCCACTGATTTATTAACATCTGACTTCCTTGTTTGTTCTAGTATTTCCTGAATTTACTTCAAATTGATGTGGCTCCTCTGCCAGATTTGCAACAAAGAGTGCAATGACTGTGAAAATCTCCCCAAAGATTTCAGCAGTGAGGACTGATGTAAATAAGTCACTGAGCTTCTCTGCTATAGCTTTATCATTTATGTCTGCCCCTTTTACACCTTTGTCATCCAGCAGTATAACCACTTTACTAGCTGGCTTCCTGTTGTTGATGTTATAAATACATGTTGATGTATTTAAAGAGCTGTTTACTAGTACCGTGATCTTTGCTTGCTGGCACTTTTTGGATTGTCTTTTAGCTTCCTTAATTTCCTGCTTACATTTGACTTGCTGTGTTTTATGAGCTTCCCTGTCTTTAGTTAAGCAATCCACTCTCTAAGAGCTGACCTATGCCCTGCAATAGTCTCCCAACTCTCCCTGAGGCTTCTTGCTTTTTGAACTGCTCCTTAGTGTCCTCTTTCTTTCTTGCCATGACCTTATATAGTTCCCTTTCTTAAAACTGAGTAGCTGTACACTGGTTTTGTTTGGTGACTTGGTATCAGTGCCATTCTTTGTGTTACCTAACAGGTAGCCTTTATAGCCTTCTCTGGTTTGGATTGTACCATATGCTTAGAAGTCTCTTTACCACTGGAGAGCTATATATGGATCTAGAATAACTGTTACTATATTGTCCCTTTCTTTTCCTGAGTATTTCTGAATGTCCTCATGTGTTGATATATTGCACCCATTAGTGTTGTAATACTCTGGAAGCTGTCTGTTAAAATTGAGAGGCACAAGCTGGGCATGGAGCTACTCTGGGTTCTTAACGGAGCTACATATATTATTACCTTTTGCATACACACAGTATATACAGTGATGATTAAAACTTTGCACTTATACATATTCTAGCTCAGGAATTCATAAAATTCAACCCCCCTGCAGTTAGAACATCCAGGAAGAAGGTAGCCTTGCTTTTCCCATTTTGCAGACATGGAAAAAACCTGAAGGAGAATACTCTGGTTATATGAGAAGTCTCTGGACATGTTTATAAGAGCTGAAGTGTGTTTACATTATTTCTGTGCAGTTGCCGGAAGATTGTCCTCCTTCCATAAGGCATGTGCATGCCTTTGAAGGAGCAGTACAGAAGTTTATTCTCTACAGATGCTCTTTGAATCACTTTTAGAGATGCAATCAGCATTGAAACAAGATATGCCAGCTAGTTATTGTTAGTTAATATTGCTTAGCTAGTTGAAGCTCATATTAACCAATAACACCTAGATTGCTGAATAAACCTAGAACTTTGTTCTCTTTGGTCTATATCATTAAAGTCACATATATTCTTTTTACTAGGAGCACGGGACTGGAGTGTTTGGGGTATTTTAATGGGCTGCTCCCAGTCCCATGCTATAGCAGTCATCTTATATTCTGTAAATAGAAACACTAGACTTTGCAGAACTTGTCGTTTTCAGCCTTTATTTAACCTGTGAGTATTGGATCAATCTTGCTTCAAATCTAGCTGTATGTCTGTGCTTTGTTGTTTAAGGTTTTGGATTCAAGCCTACTACATATCTGCCTGGACCAGAAAGCTGTTGGAAATGTACACGCTGTGTCTGTGTGATGACTTTGCTGATGAGTTGCAGGAGTTCCTCATCATACGAGGAGCTAAATAGCAAAGTAGAGTTGTATACTTCAAATGTTACTGCAGAAAAATGAAAGTGAAATTGTCCAGAGCAGTTTCTTCATCAAAGCTGACTGAAATAACATCTGTGGTGAAAACCTGTACCTCATCACTTCATTGTAATACATGCAAAGGAAATCATGTTAGTGAAACACTTGTGTGTGTAAAGAGGAACTAGACTTAATAATACAGAAGTCGTTTTACTGTCTTGTATCTGACAGTATCTTGAGTGATTTCTTATCAAATGGAATTTCAGCGGCTGTCAGGATCTTCTGTGATTGCAGGCTTCTGTGGAGGTATTTAGCTGTGGAATTGATCTTGGTGCCAGGCTTCAGAAGGACTTTGGCTGTTATCTCGATATCATTTTCTCCTTTACAATTAGACTGGTAGATTTATGTAGCTACTCCAACTAGATTTCACTTGTCTGATATTTAGTTATCGGTAATTTCAACAGCATATTAATTCATGGTTTTTTAACTGTAAAATGCATTAATGTGACTTATTTGCAGGATTTTTACTAGAATGTTTTTCAAATGGTATGGTCAAACTACCACTTTCATCACTAGGTTTCAAACACTTTGCAAAGAAGTATCAGAAGGAAGGGAGTTGGAAATGATTTCTGTTAAGGCTTGGAAAAAAGGTAAGCAATGTGAATCTCCTGATTCCATGTCTGAATGCAAAGTTGTCTTATTCCATCTAAAATCAACTTAGGAGTTCGCTGAATAAAACTTGTGAATACACTTGCATTGCCTATAATGTCAGCTTAGTCTAGATATAGCTTAATGCACTGGGAAAAAAAATACAAATACTTATAAATGCAAGTGTGCCCATGAGAATGTTTAGGTATTACCAAATATGTAAGTTCCTACCTTTAAACTGCATGGTTTATAAGTAGAATTTTTGGAGCTCACTGGAGAATTATTTTGTGGTGAATTTTTTTAGCCCAGTTATCTATAAGTCTCTAATGTAAGATTTTGCCCTGTACTTGCATTAATATTAGTTCTGTTGCCTCAAATGGGTTAATTAGCTCCAAAATATGTAATTTAGTGGAAAGATAAAATACTAATTTCTTTCACAATGAGAGACTCGATGAGTTTTCAGCAGTTAACTCTGTCAATAGCTGTTACACCACATCCACAGACCAAGAAGGTTTTTAGATGCTGATAAAGTGGACATGAAACCATTACTAGCTACCTTTTGAAGTTTGTAGCCTGAAAAATAAATAAGATTAAAAAACACCCTTTAAACTTATTACATGGATTCCTTGCACCTTGCCCCTTCCTGGTGATAAAGTTATTCAGTCTTTTCCATCTTCAAATGAGAGAACCTTGAACATGCTTTATAGGAAAACCGTTCTGTGAAGTTTCCAGGCTTAGAGGGGACAGAAAGACTTCCAGAAACAGAAAGAATGAGATTACTAGAAAAATAAAAAGCTTTGCACTCTTTGACAAATCTTGAATCTCAACTTGTGAAAAAAACCCCTGAGTTTAGGTTCAGTGTTATTTTGAAAGGATCTGCTCAACTTAAACTCAGAACAAGAGCTGTGTGCTCCCTTTTGTATAATGGAGTTACACAGTACAACAAATAACTCTGAGTTGTGATGTACCAGCTGCTGTGTAAACGCTGAGGAGGACCTTTACACCAAAGAGTTTTGACCAAGATAATGAACAGTTGCTTACTTCCAGTGCAATGTTTTTTATATATATATATTTATATTATGGAGAGTTGTACTGAACTGATAAAATGGAATAGTTGTGATTTGTATGTTTCTTTAATCTAGGGGGATTTGCTGTGCTTCTGCTTTTACTTGCTGCTTTTCAGAAGTATGTGTCTCTTCGTTGATCTTGTAACATACTCAATATCTTGTGGTGTTAAAACAGATCTCACAGAAAAACACCTGTTTTTTAGCTTGAGAAAGATAGGAGACTAAAATCTCACACAGTACTCTTTTCTGATGTGTTACTTATGCTTGAGAAGAAAGGCACTCTTGACTTTAGGTTTCTGCAACTTCAGTTTTTAGCCCTGGGTTTTGGTATGTCTTGCTCAGAGATAAGTTTAGCATCTGGTACTGCTAGTCTCCCTCTTAAAGTTCTTCTGCTCTGTGTGATAAGAAAACTTGTAACCATCTGAAGCTGAACTCTATACAATTTGTGGCTACAATAAACATATATGTATATGTTTATGTTTTCAATATATTTTTCCCATTCTCCAAATCATTGTCACGCCCCATATAATTTTCTTCAGACTATTTCAATGCCCATTTAAGGATTTATGTGGATAACTCTACTGTCAAGGCAGAAGTCTGTGACTTCCTGACTTAGGTGTGAGAGAACTTGCCTTTACTTCAGTGAGACAGTAGACATTTTGCATTATGTGTATATGTGTCAAACTGAGAGGCCTTGCTTGCAATTCGAAGTTCTCTGAAATGGTAAATTTAAACCCAAACACTGGTGAACAATGCTAATGCTGTATGTTGTTTTGTGGTGTGTGTTTGTTTTTTTTTGAAGGTAAAAAACAAAGGAGGGGAAGAACTAACTAGGCCCTGGGGATTGATCTGTGCCTTATTAGCAGAGCTTTATCCTTTCCAGTTCTTAAAAATGCTGTCAGTTTTTGAACTCTGATGACCTGATTTAATGTATTGGAGGGATGCCTATAGATTGTGGTATTGGTGTTGTTTCCAGATGGTTTCCTGGCAGGCAGATTGGCAGCAAGATGTCATCTTTGTGGTGATGAGAGGGAATAATGTGGATTTTTCCTTTTTTTTAAATGGACCATATCTCAGCAAATAAATGCTAGTTATTGGGTCAGTTGCCCTGAAAAACAGTAGCCTTGTGGTAAACTGAATTCTGTAGATTTATTTGAGTCTATAGAGTAATACAGTAGAAAGATATGATATCTATATTATTTGCAGAGACTCAAAAGCCCTGTAATACCTGCTCCTCCAGTCATCATGGAACTGTCTTTTGAAGCTGCATGTATCTTGTGCTTGTGGAATCTATGGGATAATCAAAGACGTGTTTCTTGGGGCAAATACTGGATTTCACAGGACTTAATTCAGAGACTTAAGTTCAATCAGTGCAGCAGGCGGCAGCTGTTAGAAATTCTTGAGATACCACTGTTTAGGAGTTGCCTTCCCATATTTTGTGCTTCTCCCTCAGTGGAGATCTGATCACCTACACTGATCAGCCTCAGTGTAGGTTGGAAAGGGCTAAACTGAATTGCTGTCAGTATCCAGTGAGTCTGAATAAATGACTGAACTGTCCTTTCTAACCTTCTTCCCTGTCCCTTTGTGACAACAGTTGTAGTGTCCTATCCACCTCTCAGCACCACCAAGAACTTCTTTGTAATAGCACAATTTTGTTTGCACGATGGCTACATTTACAGCTGGTTCCATTTAACCCATGTGACTGAAATGGGTTGTGAAGTGGCTTCTTATTTTTATTGTTAAGGCAAAGATTAACCTTTAAGCCCCTTTTCCTTAAAAGGGGATTTCTTCTCTATATCAATATATAAAGTGAAGACTTGTTGGGCAGACCTGATTAGCTGGGAGACTGGGAACATCACAGTGCAGTTCTTCCTTTGGATCTGAGTTCTTTTACTCCTAGCAAAATGTTTCATTTCTCTGGAGGGAAAGGAGCCAGATTCAGTGAGAAGTCTCTATCCTAATAAACTGATAATTAACTTACTTTCTTGGCGGCATCTGCAAGCTGTGCCTTTTCACTATCACTAATTCATTTTAAACCCAGCTCAACTGCATCTAGTTGAGCTGTTCTCTGCTAACAGTAGTGTACATACATTTTGTGCATCATAACTTACAAGGTGTGAGATGAAAAACTTCCTGGATTTATTTTTTTTCTAACTTGCATTACTGTTTCACACCACATCCATATAAATGCATGAGTCTACCTATGGATATGTTAGGGCACGTGGGGTTTTTTTCCCTGTCTTATCTGTTGATCTCTTTTGATGTCAGAAGAGAAGATGGAATGAAATGTGGTTTTCTGACCTCAGGACCCACATGCCCCCAGTGGCTCACACAGAAAGTGCTTTATTGGAAGGTGGATACTGTAGCTCTGAACTGTTATTGCATATGTTTTTACATATAACCTAGGGAGACTATTGTATTGTTGGACTTTTAGCACTGGAAGAGAGGGAGATAATAAACTGTTATAGGAATAAAAGCCTTGGCCAGAATTTCAAACTTTAATAACAGTTTTGCTGCAAGGAGGCTCTGAAATTACAGTGGTTCTGAGCCAGGCCATGCTATAAATCTGAGATGTTAGAGACAATGTTCTCTGAGACTTCTTACAGAAAATGTGGTTCTTATTGCAATATGCCTCCTCATTTCAAGAGGACTGGCAGCTGGTTCTACTGCTGCTTGTGCCAACAAGGCTATAACTCTATTTTTCTCTTAATCATCAAATTAATTTTCTTTAGACCATGAAATATGGGCTTACATTTAGACACAGATTTAATGGTGGGTTTAAACTTGCTACAGCTTCTAGGTTGATAGCATGCAGTGTAGCAGGGAGATGCTCATGCTTTTGGCAAAGCTCCACTTACCTACTTCACTTAAATTAATTTTGCGACTTGTCCTTCATCAGCTTCACCACTGAGGCCTACCTGCTTCTGTCTACAGCCAGGCCAGTAAAAATGCCATAGGAATTTGAAATGATACATAAAAAGACAGAAAGGAGAAAGCTGACTGCTTCTGACATAGTTCCAAACCAACTGAATCCATAATGCATGATTTGTCTTGTGTACATCTGGCCAAATGTTCCCATGCAATAATTAATGGCAACTGCCTGGTGAGCAATCTCTAGTGGAAGGATCGCTAAAGCTTTCTGTAAAAAAGCTTTTGAGGAAAATCCAGTGTTCCAAATTCATTTCACCACTTTGGTTGTCTTCTGAGGACCCACAGCAGCCTGAAGAATACAGAAGCAATCAAAGTCTTGCTCTAGTTTGGATTACAAAATCAAATTAAGATGGAGAGGAAAGATATATCAATGTTACTGGATTGTTTCTTCCATGGGTGAAGATATTGCTCTAAAATGGGTTTGTTGCTGTAGATATTTGAGAGGGGCTGGGAGTGTCTTGAAATCTGCCTAAACCAAGGAAATCTGAAATAGATATTTACGTTCCCAGCTTAATTTTTAAAGTTGTGGGCAGGGAGGGAGAAAAGGAAGTGTATTCAGTGGTATGAGGCTAAAGGCAAATTGCCCAGATCTGCCCTCAGAAATGTAAGCAGAAGTTCCAGTAATTTTGGAGGGACTGCACAAAATAATAAAAGGATAACGTGGTCCTCAGAAGTATCCAACTCAGTACTGCCCTTGCAGGGAATAAGACCCATTGGTCCAGGGGGGCCTTTCCAGCCTTATTTACAATAGCTGTGCCATACAACTTCTTTCTTATTCTGATTTTTAAGTGGAATTAGGCTTTTTTTCAGTTGGTGGGAAGCTACTCGTTTGTCATATTTCACTCATTCTTCTAATTTCTAACCTAAATATATTGGCTGTTCATTTAACATGCATGACTTTTAGGTCTCTTGTTATCCCAGCCCCTTGTTACTCACAATTGTTTTATATATGTATTTT